>JARHVA010007930.1:55000-117500 GCA_037957365.1 Torreya grandis | reverse complement strand
TTATTAACTTATTTACACTAAAATGAATTTTTTTAAGTAATACATTATTGGTAACCTTTATATTTTTGACCTAGAACTTTCTAGGATCATTAGATTGAAAGTATTATGCTAAGATAAGATCTTTCACATGGTTATTTTGATATCCATTACAGAATGCAATTGGTAATATGAAATTATAATATATTTTATAATTAACAATTTCTAGTTATATAGTTCTATTTATATATTTGATTTTAATATACAAATATAAATTTTGATATCTATTTTGTTTAAATCATAGAGATATAATGATTCTTAATTTCCTAAATTTATGTAATAAATTCAATGTCTAGTTATGCAAGAGTAAATATAGTGTTCAAGATCATATATTGAAATAAATTTAGAAAATAAAAAATAATGGATGAAACTAACATTATTCAGTTATTTACATTAATATGTTATTGTTGATCGAATACATTATCGATGTCCTGTCATATTTGGAACCTAGTGATCATTAGGTTTTGAAATAAAGGTATTTATATATCCATTTTAAAATTAAATAAATATTATAAAATGAGAAATTATTATAAATATATCCTCTTACTAGGTTTTTAACATTTTAGAAAATTGAAAGGTGTATAAATTTATATTGAATATATAATTATAGATTTTAGTATCCATTTTTCATAAATCATTGAGAGCTAGTGGCCATTGCATTTCTAAATTTATATATGATGTTAAACACATATTTATTAAAGTATAAAAATAGTGGCCCTAAAAATTTATTTGTAAATATTGAGAAAGCCATAACAATTGGTGAATCCCATATCATTTATTTATTTAATCATGATGCAATTATAATGCCAATATGTTGTCATTAACCTATATCCTCTTTATATCGTAGTGATAAATAAGTTTAAAAAATTTATGTTTGGACATTAATTATAAATTTTAATTGATATTATAAGATAAACTTATAAACATGGATATTTTTAAAAATGTTCTAGAATGAAATTTATATGATAAAATGAGAGCATATTTGAATGCTACTACCTACTAGGTTCCTAAATTTATGTAAGGAGTTCAATGTCCAAATATTCATGTAGAATTATGTTATCCCATAATTTTTTTCATAGAGTATAAACTCATCATTATAAAATAAAAAATCATATCAGGTATGAATTAATATAAGGTTACATAAATCGTGAGGTTCACAAAGATATTTCATTTAATATATAAATGCCTTGATCCAAAAACTACATGGAAACATTTGAAATATTCATGGATGAAAATTTAAAAAAAAAATAGTATTTATATATTGAAATAAAAATATTAATATATATATATTTAAATAAAAATGTATCATGCATAAATGTAAGATATATAAAAATCTATTTAATTTCAAATAAATAAAATATATTCTTATATTCTTAACATTTTTAATTATGCATGAAATTTAGGTAATCTTATTGAATTGTATAATTGATATAATAAAAATTGAGTAATTTAATAAATTTAAGTATGTGATTTCATAAATGAACAAATATAATATAATTTTTATTAGGATTCATATATATGATTTATTTGATAATAATAAAACTTAAGTTTTCTTTTGTATTTATAATATTAGTTATGTAAATTTTAATAAATCGTAGAAATAATTATAATATAATGAATAATAAAATTGAAATGAATACTATTATATTTAATATATTAAACATGTCCATAAAAAAACATTACAAAAATAAACATTTGTTTCTTCAAAACATAAATAATAATGTATGCAAAACAAAATTGAATTAAATACTTATATTTTATTTTATTTTTATTTTTTAAAATATTATAAAGTGGGGGAGGGAGGAAACCCATTTTTTAATATGATTGAAATTGCCCATACCTTAGAAATATAAAATTTAAAAAGTATAAAAAAGGTATGTAAATATTAAAATTACATGAAAACTATAAAAGGATATATATTTATTTAAAAGATAATTAGAGATGAATAAAATGACATAGGAAAGAATAAAATATGATAACTTTATATGTAAAAAAATAATAAATAGAAATAAATATATATAGAAATCCCCTACACAATAAATTAGTAAATGGAGAGATTCATCTAAATAATAAAAGAGAAAATATATTTGCACAACATAGAATCATAGATGAACAAAAGAGAGTATGAATTGAATTTGATGGAAAAAAGAAAAAAATAGTAGAAATAATTAAAGTGGAAAGAAATAACTAAATTAGGTATAAATAATCAAAAAAGTTAAAAATAATTAATAATATAAAATATATAAAAAATTAACAAAAATACCATACATATTGTATATGTAAATAATATCTAACCACTTTTAGATTATATAATCTGAAAAGGAACTTGAATTAAAAAAAAATTATTGATACAATTATACTTTTAATAAAATAGTGAAAAAAAATTGAATATAAAACATAGTTAATTTTTATGAAACTCACTTTATGCTTCTCATAATATTATTTTGAATTATGGTTGATTTGTTGAAACAAATGACTTATTTTTCTTTCAAATTGAAAAAATGTGATATATTTAACATGGATATCTTTGGACATATATGTAAAATTGAAACCATTTTTATGAATTATAGAAACTATAACATATTCATTCAATACTATTTATAGAATACCCTTTTTTCATTCATGTATAATTTCCAAAGTTTAAAATATTCATTTAAAAAATTACTTTGAAAATTCACAAATTAAATCATCACTCTCTTATCCTACTAGAAATTAACATGTTTTAGCTATCATAATTTTTAAGATTATTTATATTTGTTATTTTATTGTTTTACAAACTGAGCTGGATGAAACACGTGATCAAATTTATGATAATATGAAAAAAAATAAAGGCCTTTAGGTCCCATAAAATCTATGAAATGAATATGAATATTTACCTCATATCACCCAAATTATAAATCCATACTATCATCCTATTGAAAAATAATTTGCTAAGGTTCCTATATAATCATCCCTTGGATAATGCCTTGTTAAGGTTCTAATTTAAATGCATTCAATTACAAAAAATTATAAAATCAAGTGGTGAGTAAAATATGCACCCTAATTCTTACAATGCCATTTTTATTTTATCTTTCCCTTTCTTGATTATATTTAATTCATCTAAAGTAACATATTTATCCCAATATCTTGGCTAATAAAACCAAGGATTTAAAATTAAATTTAAAAATACCTTATTTTCTCAAAATAGAAGGCTCAAATAAACATCGATTGTAAAATAAGAAGAGAAATATCTAAGTAAAACCATTCTTACTTAAAATTCATAGTGTTACCTTTGGAGTTTTTATTACCTCAATTAAAATAATACCCTACATGTTTATAATGTTAGAAATGAGTATTGAGATATCTTAAATGTTTATTTATTAGCATTATTTAAATAAATATAAAAACTTAAGTAAAGGAAAAAAATACCTCAACAAAAAAGAGATAAAACACCATACATACCCTAGAGAAAATCATTGTGAGAAAAGTATAGAAAGAGTGAAGCTATGTTTCCTCATCCTCATTGTGTTTTATAGTTTACAATATTTTACCCCTTCCAATTACAAAGAAAAATAAATCATAAAATCATAATAATATATGAAATATTTGGTGGAATACTTGCCTCTCAAGTAAGGAGAAAACTTCTAAAATCATATGTTTCATATATGTCATCTTCAACTACTAACTCATTTATCTTTGTTGTGTAATATAAAACTAATTAACTCAATTATCTCATTTATGTAATCCTCATTATTTTATGTATATATTTTCAAATATTATCCTCTATCTCTCATCCCCTAATGATAATATGCCTTCCAATACCGTTATTTATCCTTTAAAAATCCTCACAATATCATAATAAGCTCAACCAAACCTCCAAATGGAAGGATAAAATCATGAAACTATTTAAATTCCCTAGCTCTAAGGATCAACATTTAGATTATGGAGGGAATTGTTGTATATCCAAAGTTTAATAGTCAAGGAATTCAACTAATTTTGAAATTCCATAACTTTTCTATATGAACTCAAAATGAGATGTCAATTTTTAACTTCTCTAACATTTCAAGATAAAGACAAATATGTAAGTAAAAGTTACTTTTGATGATTTTTTTTTTTTTTTTTATCAAATACAATAGACACTATAAAATTTTATGTCTAAAATTTTTGCACATACTCATATTTTATAGTTGATTATTTTACCAACTAAGTTTGACTATATACATGATCAAATTTTTGATTGCACACCAAAGTTATAAATTATTCTTAGTCCCAAAAAAATTATAAAAATAATATGAATATTTACCTCATATTTAGCCAAGTGATAAAACCATATTATCATCCTATTGGACAATAAATTTTTAAGGTTCCAATTTGATCAATTCATATACAGTTTCTTGTTAAATTCAAATTTAAAGACATTCAGTGTCACAATTTCATAAACTCTAGTGGTGAGGAAAATATTTACCCCACTTTTTTGAATGTCATTTAGATTTTACTTCTCTCCCATATTTTATGCTTTTTCCTTCATTTACATCTTTTTTCCACTCATCTTCACTAATAGGAGCATGTATATACAATCAAAGCTATAATATACCTTACTTGATTTACATGGAAGGTTCAAATAAACCTCATTTTTAAAATAAAAAATAAAAGAGACACATCCAAGTGTTTTAAACTTTTAGGACTTGATGAATATAATTCCTATGTTATTAAAGAGTTGAGTAGACTAAATTAGGGTAATAATGTGAAATAAATAAAATTATTGATTTGTTATAAAATTGACTAGCTTTATATTTTTAAAAATAATAATAAATAATGCAAATAATAACTTAGCTACAAAATAACAATTATGAATGATCTAGAGGCTAAAAATTGAGATAGAAGCTAGTTTGAGTGTCACAAACAAGATATTGGTATAATAACCCCTCCTAAATAATATTACCCTAACTAGATAGTATAACCATTATTAGAAATGTGTAAGTATTGTTCTTGTATTGGTCATAGAGTCATCTATGTAGGACTATCTCTAGCTTTTGGGTATATCTGTGTCTATATCTGTGAGGTCTTTTCTTAAATTCATGAGATTTGAAACCATATGGATTGCCTATTTTGATTAATTTTTTTAGAAAACCCTAATCCTCTATGTTTTTATGGAATCCAATTGATACGAGCTAAAAAGTGTGTTTTTAGTTAGGTAGGATGGACATCCTCAACACCCTAATGTGATGAGAGTTGCTTACATAGTAATACTCCAAGGGCAAGTCAATCCTAATGTAATTATCCCCACCTAAGTTTTAGTGCAAGTACAAGTGAAGCTAGTATAATAGTAGAAGTGAGTTATTTGAATGTGTTTGAGATAATAAATTTGGGTAGTCTGAGCTTAGGATTGTTGTATATGGTAGAATTTAAAATTATTGTAGAATAGGCATTAATAACTTTAATTATGCATAAATTTTTATAATTTAAAATGTATATTTTACATATGACTTCCATATAGTTGTTATAGGGTAAAAATTCATGTATATATACCATTATTATGCTTCTAAAGGTGATAAAAGAGGTCTAGGCTAACCCTAGGAGGTTTTAGATTTGAAAAGATACCAATTTGTGAAAAATAGAGAAAAAGGAAATGAGTGCTAGTATTGGGACACTAGTGCCACATGGAGTTATTGTCCTGATTATGGCACTATTGTCTAAGTGGTAGAAAATTAGGAATGAAATTCCATGAAGCAAGAATAAGGATCTAAGACTACTTTAGGGATGACTAGGGACACATATAGCCCACATAAGGGATAGATAAGTGTGATAATAGGATTTATGATAGATCTTGGCCTAATATATGGATATATGGTCTTAATTAGGACTCTTATAATTAAAATACAACTTATAGGTGATTACATTTCTCCTTTTATTCTAGAAATGTAGCAAAGCAAAATGACTAGGATAATGGAAAAATAAGTGTACCTGGACTTACTTAAGAGGATAATCTTATGATGTTGGGTCTGAGTATGATAATCATAATCCAATTCATTTCTTATAATTTAAATGTGAATAAATCAGTGCTTACTTAAAAGATATCAAATTGAAAGACAAAACTTTGTATAAAAGTTAAATTGAGTAAAATTGAGTAAAATCATAAGAGAGAGAGGAATATAATGAATAAACCTCACTGGGTATGCAAACCAACACATAAACTTGGTGAAAACATGTGCATGTGCATGTATATAGTGACTAATTAGTGAATATCTTAGACTAAGTTGATGGCTCGCTCAATCCACATGTGTGGGTAGCTTCAGAGATGAATATTATTTTTAATTCATCATTACCCACCCATCCTTGGTGGGTCATGACCCATGAATATATTGGATTGGATTTATGTCATGTCCAAACCTCTCATGTTGGTGGATAGAGAGCTAAAGTAGACTATTACTCCATCATTTCCCACCTATGTGTAGTAGATGCATCTAAAATTTAAACTACATTATTCAACTATAAATGTGTAACTAGGTATGTTAGCTCTATATCCACTCAATTATATTAGGTAAATTCAAGCCATTTAGGAATGCCAACCACTGTAGATGGAGTAAATCATCAAACTAGTGTGAAACCTATAATATAATTTTAGATGTATATAACATAGATAATGACATGGAATTTATCATTCCATATGATCAATAGGTGTGTAAATTAGCATAAAAAAATAATGTGCTATGCATATTCCCCATATAGTCATATAAAATGTGAAAATTGGTAATTTGAGTGTAACTTGTGACATCCATCCCATAGATCCCTCCTACTTGATTTCATGACCCTCATAGGAATCTTTTCACTAATTCCTAGTCATTTTTAGCCTTGTAAACTTGATCCCAATATAAGTAGACCCCTCTTTTCATGATATATCCATCCCCTTAGGTCCCATAAAATCAAGACTATAGCACCCAACATAGACTATAGCACTAGACCCTAGGGTGTCCCATTTTATATGCTCCTATCCAATCAATTTTGAAGCCTAAATGATCATTTATTTGTAATTTTTATCCCTCTTATTATTATTATAATTTGAGAACATCTAATCTATGACCCATACATCCCTATAAAATCCCATTCAAATTTAATTTAGAAAGGATTGGTAAATATCACAAAGCAAGCAAGAATAAAAGTAAGACTACTCAAGTATATTTCCCTATTTTATAAATATAACCATCCAATACCATTTCTAGCTTATTCAAATCCTTAAACTAGTCCCTAGTCACCTCAATCACACTTAGTTAGCATTTTTAATATTCATAAATACTATTACATAAAGCACATCAAGTGGGAGAACTACATATGGCTTGATCCCTCTTAGCAATATTAGTATGTAGGTAGTGTTGCCACATAAGGGGTGTGGATACACATTCAATGAATCTTACACAAAATAACCCCACCCCCTATTTCTCAAAATTTATCAAATATTAATGGAGTCTAGGGTTTGAATACAAAACTATCTCTATACAGAGTTCCATGAACATTTTACAGTCCAAATTTCATAGGCAAGGTCTCACAGACACAGTAAATAAAACATAAAAAGTTTAGGTCTCTTGGAAAATAGTTGTAGAAGTGGACTATAGTGAAATAACCCAAGGTGTCTTATTTTTGGTGATCTTATCCAATCATAAAATGAAGACCAAATCATGATTTATGATAGTGTCTTAGTCTTACACGGTCAATTCTAGCTTTTATATCAATTGTATCAGTCACTTTCTAGCTATTTCTTATGAAAATGCCCACTAGCTCAAGAATACAAAGGCTAGCTAGTCCTTTGGCTCCATCATTGCCCACTAAGTGTGAAAAATGAATTTATACCGGTATGAATGCGTGTCATATGATATGGCTCATAAAGCCCATAAATGCTTTGTAATATGACAATGTGAGATGGATAGTTGAATGTGTATGGAGAACTAGGCTAATCTTAGCCACTCTGAAAGGTGGAGATTAGGCTTATATGAAAGCCACTCTAAAACTGAGAACTAAGCTTATATGAAAGCCATTCCAAAATGATGTCAGACACCTATAGATGGAATAAGGCATGCAACTATAGAGAATACCTAGGTAATAGAATGAATTCGAAAGAAAAAAAGGAAAATGTGCCACCCAAATTACCCCCAATCATTGGTATCTATAACATGGATTCTAATATGGAAGTTTTCCCAACTACCCAATTTGAAATTAGAAGTGAGATCCACCATGCTATGCAAAATTTCCCTTATATATGGATAATTTGAATAAAATTTTAGTAAAACTACCTAATTTAAATTGAACTATAGATGAAAAACTATAATTGACCTTACCTTTTATCTATTTTTTAAAATTCTAGGTTTTTAGTTATTTGGATAAGAGCACAAAAAAGTGGACACTTTGTTGTAGGGCATTATAGTCCAAATGGGGTGCTATTATATTTTATTATTATTTTATGTTTTTTTCTATTTTTGGGGTCTATTTTGCATGTTTTTATTTTTAATTTTTGTTTAAAGTGTTTTGAAAACTAATTTTGATCAGTAGAGGGCTCTGATATCTATGACAAAACCCATATGTTTTCCCCCATATTTTAAGGGTAGGAATGAAAACCCTACAATTATTTCCCTCAAAAGAAAGGGCCCTGTAAGTGTGTTATGCTATGAAATACATGTTATAAAAGTTAAGATAAAAAATATGTCTTAAGATTTAGCAGAGTTTCTATTGGATATTATTAGATCAATAGGGGTATGCCTACATAGATGTAATAATGTAACAACATGTGAAATATACTGAATTAAAACTATAAATATAGTTAGTTTTCAAGGAGGGATGGAATATGATGTCCATCATATCATTCAAGAAGGTAAGATAATGCATGATGTGGATTATGGAATTACAAACAACTGAGAAGAAAACAAGCAAACAAGCATGTAATGCAAGAATCAAGAAGCTTAAAAAAGAGGCCAGGGGGCCAAGAAAACAAGGGACATGGGCACATGCCACTCAAACTAGGAAAGCAAGCATACAAGAGATTTTCAAATTCCCACATACACATATAATTTCAAACAAGCAATATTGGCATGAGGGCCAAAAGAATATAAAAGAGTACAAGCAAAGGACATTAGTAAATTTCCTAAGGCACACATAAGTAATAAAATAGGAACTAAGAAATGAAATCACATCTAGCTAATAAAATTAAGAAATGAAGGCATGTAAATTCTATAAATAGTATCTCATATAAATAATCAAAGCAAGAAGTGAAAGTATACAAAACATATATTACAAGACTAGGTAGATGCAAAAAAATACACAATTGCTATATACTAGTGAGTGTCAATATAATAATCTATGTAATGTATTAATTAATGTATATCAACATGAGAAGTAGAGTGTGTGGTGTAGGAATGGCATAACCTAGATGGTGTAGTGATGTAGAATATGCCTTCAGTGGGGAGATAGGTCAATGTATGTCTCCAATGTAAAAGTAAGATTCCCCCTTAATGGGTAGAGTGAATCAATCAAGAGTCTGGGTGTCACTGCACACACTCAAATAAGATAAAGTGAATCATGGTAATGTACATAAATCAAAAAACAATAGAATATAAAAACAAAATTTAAGTCTAGCATGGTAGTAGAAATGTAAAACATGAATAATGCATATAGTTGAAAAGTTTTTGGTGTTTTGAGCTATTTGAATGTTTTTGTATTTTGAAATATTCTATTGTTTTTGGTATTTTTAAATATTATATGTATAATTAATCATAAGTATAATATGTATATGAAAGTGAAAATAAACTATGTACAAGTAAGATGAGAAATTATGTACAAGAAATATTGAGAAGAAATGATACTAACCGATGAGTCTCATAAGAGACTCCCTATCATGGTTTCCTATATCAAGGAGAGGGATCATGTATGATTGTCAATTATAATGGAAGAGATTAGAATATGACTCTAAAATTTGAGTATGATGTAAGTGATCTAAAATCTCTATAGTGGAAACCAACTATTGGGTCCCCCTGTAAATTTGAGAAGTGGATGTAACTATGGGGTTCTTTGGGACCCATATAGTAATAGAATAAGCTCTCTAAAAATGTGCTCTATGTGTTGAGGCATGATACATTGATGATACCTCCTTGGGTGTGAATATTTTAGCTAGAGACTATCTAGAGTTTTGAAACTAACATTGATTTAGTTGTTTCTCTAAGAGAGGCTTTTGTGGAAGTGTATGAACTCTTTGTGTTGGCGAGGGAGGCCTCAACTATGTCTAAATATAAATTGGAAGAACTATAATTGGTGAAGGAGATGAAACTAGTGAGTAGGAGATGGCTCTAAAGTAGGGAGTGATAACTCATACTTAACTCCATCAACTATAACAATCTGATTAGCATGAATGTATTTCACACATTTTTCAATTATAGAAAGTATTGCATAAAGTTTCTAGATCTATGGTTGACCAAGAAACATGTCAAAGGCTCCTACACTGAGAATACTAGTAAATGGTGTGGCCACATGTGTTGGATGAACCTATAGAGGAATTATAATCTCACCCAATTAACTCTATATGTGTCCACTTAATCCACTACTAATTGTATCTATTAGGGTGATATCATCTTCTAAATATCCCAAATTCTAAAGTGATGTCATAGTGCACATGTTCACACTAGATCTATTGTCTATGAGAAAAATATGAATGGGATTATGATCAATGTAGGCTCTAATAAAGAGTAAATAGTAATTTTAGTCATCATCAACTATCTCCTACTGTAAGAAGGAGATTTAAGGTCTAGTTGAAACTCTGGAATTATACACACCAATCATGTTGCTCAAAAGATGTGACTCAACTAAAGGTGTCTGGTTTGTATCTAGTGGAGGGTGTACATGATATTCATGGTGAAAACCTAATGTTCCCCCTATCTCCTATTTAGAACGATATGGGAAAGGATCTAAGAAAAATTTTAGAGCCTTGTCCAATATTTGTTTTACTTGAGGAGGCTCAACTAGAGTACCAAGATCAATAAGGTTGCCATCTATCAAGTCATGTATCTTGTGTCATAAATTGATGCATCTATTTCTTATGTGGCCTACTGCCTTATGAAAATTATATAATTCATTCTAATCATATCCATATGGAATAGGATTTATCATATAAACTTCATGAATAAGAGGAATAGATAGGACATTGCATTCCAATATCTACTATAAGACTCTGGTTAGAGATACTGGAAGAATGGTAAAGGCTCACCAAGGAGGTGTTAATAAAAATAGTCACTAAGGGGGATTTGAATTTGAAATAATTTTAGGTTTATTTATAATTTTTTATATCATTTACCTTTACTTTGTATGGGACTTTTCTATTACTCTTGTTTGTTGTTTCTAATATGCTTGTGTACTTGATTTTTCCCATTGAAAGTAATTTGACTTCCCTTTCTTTTAGTGTATGGCATAAATCAGTGAAGGAAAAAAAAATTAAACATTATTGACTCATGAAAAGTTGGAAAATGAATCTATTTGAAGAGATATTATAATTCTTGATCGGTCATGGAGCTAGTCATTTTAGCCAAGATAGTCTTTTATCTATGAACATAGTTTGTGAGATGTTCATTTGACCTTTATTTATATTTTGAAACTTGCACATAAGAAACATTATCACATATGCTAATGTTAAAATGAGATAGGAACATGGTATCTAAAGGATTGAATGATTTGATCAACTAATTCGGTAGACTATAAATCTATTATAGATCATAATCCTTTAAACTCTTTGAAAATAGCTTGGTTAGTAACCAACCATTTGGCACATAATCCAAGCATAATGCATCAAAATATATTGAGTGTGTCTCTAGATAATATTTACCATCATATATACTTATCTTGGGTTGACCAAAACTTAGTGGCAAGGGTGTAGAAGTAATATGTTATCCCAATGGTTTATGAAGTAGAGAAAAAGAGTCTAAATCCTATGTTGGTCTAGAGACACCTTGCTCATGATGTATCACCTTGGATTGAAGAGATTTGGTATCTTTCACAATGGTAGCCACATCATGAGGTGAATATGTACTGGATTTAATTGTGGTGCCACATATAAAGGTTAGGCTAATATATGCGGTTGTTGAGACATAGTTTCCCTTGTTGTGTCAATTACAACTAGTTTTTCTATGGTTTGAGGGGATTGACCATTGTTTGATTTTTTTATTATTCTTGTAATATTTTAAGCATTTCATCTTACATATCAAGATTTTTATTTAAAAATTCTTGAAGTTCCCTCTTATTAATTTCATCAAAGCTGGTATATTGGACCATTATTAAAGTAGAAAAACAAAGTGAAAGTGAATTGATTTTTTTACAATAAGATATAATAAGAAAAATCTGATGAAAGGAAAGTAATAAATAAAGGAAATGTAAATTATTACAAATAACAAATTAGAATATGCATAAAAAGGATATGAAGCTCACTAAAATGTAAGGTTATACCTCTAAAAACATAGGGACCTAGTATATTCTACTAGGGTTTAACAAAAGTGATTTTTAAAACTACTATGGTGAATTTTAAAATTAAATGTGAAATTCTGATTTATATATGCGAGAATAATTAGAAGAATATTTCTAAAATTATCAACGAATTTTTCCTAGGGTTTTTGTGTGTAAATGAAGTAAGTCAAGTTCACCGAATGATTTCATTTTCTTTTTTATAATGGTGTTTTATTCCTAATTTGGTTAAAGGTTTGGATTAATAAATTAATATAGAATATAGAAATAAATATAGTTCTAATTTGTGAAACTATTTGTCTTTTTCACCATTATAAAAATAAGAATAAATATAACTTATCTAGAAAATAGATTGAGTTCATTGAAATAGAGGTTGTAAATAACCATGCCAAATCAAGAAGGTGCTATAAACTTGAATCTAGATTTCATTGGGTGAAAGAATAAGAGCACCAAAAAATGGACACTTTAGTGTCTCTTACTATTATCCATTCTTTCTAATATTATCTAAACTAATCACAAAAACCTAAAATTTTATGGGGTAGTTACATTGATCTTGTGTGAGTGTGAATATGAAAAATTGAGTGTTGACCATCGACAAAACTTACTTTGGATATGATTTTGTCTTAAAACCCTAACCCTCCATCATGCTTGATAAAATGAAATTTGAGTTACTAAATAATGAGTGGGGTTAGTGTGAAAGATGTACTTAACATGAAATCCATACCCCTTATGAGGGCATGTTGCCTACATACCAATACTTTGAGGAGGGATCAATCCATATTTAGTTTTCCCACCTAGTGTGGTTTGTGCAATAGTGTGATACAGATGCAAAAGAAAAATTGATAGTGTTTGAGGTGGCTATGTATTGGTATGAGGATTTGAGTAGGTTTAAAATTGTGTTGGGTGACTATGTCTAAAGAATAGGGAAGTATGATTTAGTGATTTATTTATATTCTTGATTTATTTATATGTTTGGTCACCTGCTCTATAAATGAGATTTGAATGGGTTTTTATAGGGAACAATTGGTCATGGGTTAGATGTATTCATGCTAGGCTAACCTAATTAAGAATATGGACCAGATGAAAATGACCATTGGGGCTCAAAGTATAAATGGACAAGATCACCAAAAATGGGACACTTCTCTATGGGGTGCTATAGTCCAAATGGGGTGCTCCTATCCTATAGTCTTAAGACCTAGGGGAATAGGAATGGCACAGGGAATACTATTTGGATGAGGTGGAATGACCATTTCAAAGGTTTTGGATCATTGGTAATGAGTAAAAATCTATCTATAATGGTCAAAATAGCATGCAAAAAGGACCTGTGGATGGGGTGTTGGAAGCCACACTCAAACTACCAATTTGGACATTTTATATGACTACATATCCACATACACAAGTAAAAAATATGTTAGCTTAAATATAGATAGAAAGACATGCTCAAATATCCACATACATAATCAGTAAAGCACACATAAGGACATGGGCACATGTCTAAATCATACATAGTGTGAAAATAAGTGGCATAGAGACAAATAATAATGGCATATTCAAATGACCTCAAATATAAAAAACATAGAGATATAATCAAGTCTCAACTAGAAAAGTTAGAAATGAAAATATGCATGAACATGTAATATAAATCTATGTAAGAGATAACATGTACATATACTAATTTTAATGTAGTATTAGTCAACAAAAAATCTAAGTGTAGCATGATCAATAACAAGATATAATAATATTAATGTTAAGAGGTAGAGTATAGAAATATATAACTTGCTGATTGAAACTATGTATAGGGTGCCCACAAATGGGTGAATGTGTCAAATTAAGATCCCATGTATCAATGTATATGCCCCATTGGGTAGATAATAGTAAATTAGGATTTGTGTAGTGGACTTATGTCTTTTAGAAATCTACAAACACTCAAAAAGAACAACTGAAGCATGTATGCATGATAAAATTAACTATAATAAGATAAATATCATATGTAGTGTCTAAAAAATATAAGTGTAAACATGAAAATGCATGAAATCTATAGTTTTATGTTTCTTTAGTAAATATTTGAAAGTTTTTGTGACTTTTGAAATATTGTATATTCTTGATATATGTTATGTATAAGCAACATAAAAATGAAACTATATAAAAGGAGTAAGAGATAATGGAATTATGTAATAAAAGGGAAGAATAATATTAACTAATGAATATCATTGGATAATCACTATTAATGTGACCTATGTTAAAAATAGGAATGGTAATCTCTTGTGTAGTATGATCGTTATGCTATAGTTGAAGGGTGTTGTAGTAGGAATATAAGTGGTGTTCATCATCAAAATCATAAAACACTAGAATGATGAAAGGAAATTACCTCATACTATGGATTTGACCTTTCTAAATTATTCTTTATAATATTGATTGTGACAATTCCCTTTGAAACTATGCTTATTTTAGGCATATGGTGTTGTGAAGGCTCTTTTTATAGAAATCCTTTTTTATGAATGTTTGTAGCTTAACATGATTTTGAATTTGGAACATAAGTTTTTGCTCCTTTTGTGTATATATAATTATTTCCTTGATAGATAATATATGTGAATGATTTTCTTTAGGATTTTAAATAAATCCCAAACCTTGTTGACCAACATTATCAAATTATAGAATTGGAGTAGTGATGCATTGGGCCTACTTTCCCAAACCTTGACAATGATAATTAATTTGTTATAGATATTTTTGATCAAACCCATAATGATTTGAAAATTTAGACTCATTTTTCAGATTTAAATATGAATCTCTTACTTTACATGTGTTTTTTATATGGTTTCTTCCTCTAATTATGTTTTGTGAATGTTTTATTATTCTGAGTTATGCTTTGGTAACCACTCTTGTAATGTTTTAAGATTTTACCCTATTTGAATATGTATATGTGCCATTGTATGTTATTTAGATAATGTGTCACTATTTGATTCATTAGTATCCATTATCTATTATATGTTCCTTTTCAATGATAAACATAAATTGGTATGGTGATCATGCATTCTATGATATGCACAATATTATTTGTATCTCCTCACTAGGTATAGAAGAGGTAGGTTGATCAATTAAGATTTAATTATTTCCATTAGTATCTCACTTGGAATCTTATTAAAAACTTTAAATATTTTTTAATCAATCATAATAAATGTATCATGTTGTATTTTATGATTTTGATATGAAAAAGTGTTAGGCACAACTTAGCTAGGTGTAGATGTATATACATAGTTTACATTACCATATTCAAAAGATTGTGTACATGTAATGTGTTTTTCCAATAATGTGAATTTTTTAATTAATAAATATTTTTTATTATATAAATATTAAATTATCTTTATCATACTAATAATGTGATCCCTTGGAGTCTCACAAGTGCAAACCTTAACTTCTTTATATTGAATATGTAGGTATACTCCTTATATGGGAGAGGTGTGGATAGGATTAGTATTGGTATTTGTAGCAAGATTTTAGTCTGATATATTGTGGAAGAGTGATAACATGGACCTAGCTAGAGGTAAATTAGATATCACCCTCATGGAGATGTAGAGGAGAGGGAGATTCTTTCATGTACATAAGATATGACAATAAAACATGAAACTTGGTTGTTAGATTATGTGTTAAATACTTAACATGTGTAAGTGTTTTATTTTAAGTGGAATTACACATAAGAGAAAGATAACATGATATGAACTATAAAATAGATTAAAATTGATATAAATCATCATCTATACATGTGTTTATGTCTTCTTTTACTTCATTCTGAATTAAAGGGGAAAAGCAAACAAATGAAAGTATTAAAATTTGAAAAAAAACTGATACACTTCTTTCGTCATCATTATTATATAAAATAAGAAAATGTATGGATATAAAATTTGAATTATATAAATGTAAACCCTAGTGTTATCTAAGTTTAGGGTTTGTGAAATATTTAAAGTCAAGTTCAATAAATGTTTTAACCTTTTAGGATTTAGTGAACATAAATACAATTTCAATAAAGAGATGAGTACAGTAAATTATGGTAATAATATGTAATAAATACAACCACTTATTTTATATATAATTGAATAACTTTGACCACTCTAAAAAATAGTAATAAATATTCCAAATAACTTAGCTAGAAAATAATCAAGAAAAATTATCTAGAGGTTAAAAACTGAGGTAGAAGTTGGTCTAAGTGTCACAAATAGGATCCTTATGTCAGAACCCCTCCTAGATAAATTCACCATAATTATATAGTATCAACATTATTTTAAATGTTTTAGTAGTGTCCTTTTATTTATGGTATTGTCTTTTGTGAAGGACTGTTCTAAACTTTTGGGTGCACCTATGTGTAGATCGATGAGGTTTATTCTTTTATGCATGAGTTTTGAAATAAAGTGTATTACCTATTTTAAATTGATTTATGATAAAACCCTAATACTCCATTCTTATATGGAATCTAGTTGATATAATCTAAAAAATGTGTTTGTTAGTGGGTTAGGGTGAACATCCTCAACACTGCATTGTGATGAGATTTTCCAAAATACAAATACTATGAAGAGGGATCAATCCCAATGTATTTATCCCCACCTAAGTGGTAGTGAAAGTTTAATTAAATATTATATTATAGTTTAATTTAGTGTTTTACTATGCTTGAGATAATAAATTTGGGTAATATAAGCTTAAGACTAATGTAGCCAATGATTTATTCATTGGCTACCCTAATTAGAATAAATCATTTTAATCTATCCACTAAAAATTTATATCATGGTTATGGGATACATCTACCCAATGGTCACCATACCAACAGCCCAAAAAAACACAAAAATAGTTTGAAAAATATATTAGTAAATGCTTTTCCCTCTAAGTTTCATGAGATTTATATACTAGATTTATATTCCACTCTAAGTTTCACCATCATGGATCCTTTAATATTAAGGTTTTTCTCTCAAGTTTTATGCCACATAAAAAACACCTAAATTTTTGTTTTAAGATATTATAGAACTTATGAATGTCATGTACAACATATAAAGTAACATGCAATCATTCAAATGGAATATCCACATTACACACACACACACACACACACACACACACACACACACACACACACATATTCCATATATCCCTCCTCAGTATAAATATATGACTACTCCATACATTATGCCAATTAAATTTTTGGCATAGAGGTGTATTACCAAATGTGATGTTCTTTAAAATTTAGCCATGAGTTTGGAGCTCTATTAAATGTTTGTGTATTAGAATATTTAAAATTAATATATACATGTAATTAAATTAAAAAAATACATAAACCAAATATATATAATAGTATACATACCCTAGAGAAACATAATGTGGTAAAACTATAATAAGAGTGAAGTCATGTTTCCTCATATCTACTATGTTTAATAATTTACTAGTTTTTTCTTCAGGGGATTATGAGGGAAAAAACCTTAAACACTCATAATTATCATTATAATATTTTTGTTAATAATTTCCTCTCAAGTAATTAATAAAATATTAAACTCAGTTGTCTTAGTTATACAATCTTAAAATACTAAACATAGCTATCTCACTTTTGAAGATTATAACTATTGAACTCAACTATCCTAACTATTGAGTCCTCCTTTGATGGATCTCTTTTGTGATCATATAATTTGCATCTCCCCATGTAATATATATTTAAATACATTCATTTATCCTTTTCCCCTACTTCATAACCAACTAAAAATCCCAAATAAATTTCTAAATTTAAGGAGAAACTTTTTCAAACATTAAATTTGATTGGCTCCTTATAATAGTAATCGAGATATAGAGTTCAAAAATTATAGTTTCATATGTTGTCAATAAATAAATTCAACTAACTTATTAAGCACATAAATGATGCTTAACAAATATAAATCATATGTTGCTTTTTTAAACTTGACTAATTTTTTTAGTGTAATCCAAATATGTAGTTAAATTTTTTTTATTTTTTAATTTTTTTGTATAATAAAGACTAATATTTTTTCAAAGTCATTAGTTTAAATATTATCATATTTAACAATAGATTTTTTTACCAAATAAGTTGGATTATATATATTATAAAATATCTGATCAAAATCTATATTAGTCATAGAGATATACATGAGGTGTAATACTTACAATACAAACATCCTCAATATTAGTTTATTTACAATTTTGGAGCTTAACAAATCTACCCAAAAGTTATTATTGTCTGTGTTATTACATATTTTACCATCGGTGTATCATAACCACCAATAGTCTCACTAACTAATTTATATTATTTTTCCCTTAACCCCATATAAAATTTTGTTGTTTCATCTATAAATCCTATTACATCCAAAGGAAAATATAAACTTGGAAAACCTTGAATCCTTGGAGGTAAATCCAAACATATTTACCCTTTCCCCACCATTTCATCCATTCTTATTTTGGATATAGGTCCACTTACATCCCTTCCATATTTCACCTAAAATACCCATTAATGTAATATTCCATTATCATTTATTGAATATAACACTCCACCATCCCTTCATCCCACTTTATTTTACATCAAACACAATAAGAGAAAGATTAGATTAAATAGTTACAAGTTGCATTGATTAAAAATTAATTAGGGGTGACTATAAATGATCCAAAAATAATAAGTATATATGAAAAAGTTTTTGAGACAATGAAAATGGTTAAAGAAACGAATTTAATGAAGTTTCAATCATTTATTTTGAAATAGTATGAAGATATGTTATTTTATCTAACCAAGAAGAGGAAGACCATAGCATGACAACTCCTACAGTACAAAGATCCCAACACTTTCATCCTTGGCTCTGGATATATAGTATTTTTAATGGTAAATATAATATATACATTGATAAAAAGATACAAACATATAGTAAGGTATTGGTACCTCATGTGTTATCAATCCAAGTCAGTGTGGCCTTAAGGTATCTTTTTGATCTAGTGATTGAAATTTATAGTGAAAAGAAACAATCCATTCTTTTGATACATAATGTAGACTTACATATCAATAAATTTTTTAAAATAATTGGAACATTGAGGTCATGGAAATATTTATTTAATACAAAACATTCTAAGAACTTAATATTATTACTAATTAAGAAATTATTTTAGCCTAGATTTGGGATACCATAATGACAACTTATTTTATAGAATAGGACAATGAGATGTCAATAGTTCATATTATAATCAACGTGGCTCAAATAATAATTATATTGTTTTTCAATGAGGCCAATATTGATATTTAATTTCATAGGATGATCATATTATATCCCAAGAAGTTTTTAAAACATACCTAGATGAGTTTATGAAATGTCTTCATAGTATAATTATTGAAGTAAATGAGGGATGTAGTAATACGGTAATATAAATTGGATCATATCTAAAATAAAAATGTTGAACAAATATCTTATTGTTGATGAATTATAGTAATAGAGTTTATTACTCATGATAGAGTACTAAATCATAAAAGGAAACTTCTTACAGTACCCATTATGTCTATGGATAAAATTAATGAAGTCTTTGAGTTGTACCTATAAGAAATCAATCATTCCCAACTAAGACCTCAATATGTAAAAACCAAGTAAAAAATAGTTCCTATTATGCATGATAAATATAACCACATGAAAGTGAAGTAAGTTTATAGGAAAATAATTAGTCTCAATCATAACATCAGCATGAAACAATAAAGTAAAAATAGTTCTCAATCAAGATATTGAAGTTGATCCCCATGTAGCTAGAGCTAGTGGTCCAACTTTATCTAAGGTCATAACCCAAATTTAAATTAAATATAAGATATTATTCTTTTTTGTTTATGTATTTGTACTAGGAGTCACACTAAAGTCAACCATTATATTCATATTATTCAAAATTTTTAGAAATATCTTATTTTACCATGGTGGTGGCCATATTTTGTATATATACACATGATACTTGGTGATTTTTAAGGGGAGGTGAAATTTTGAAGTGATCAAAGTACTCATTTTTTAGAAGGTATTGTAAGATGAGTTCATTATTTTATTTAAATTCTTGAATTTATTGTATTTGATATGAGATGATAATGGTTTAATGATGATTGAATGAAGTTTATATATTCCAAATTATAGTTTGATTTAGTAGAATTATACTCTTACTATATATACTAATTAATGATTATGTTCTTGATGTTAAATTTGGCCTTTTAAATGGATGATAAATTACATATGATCACATAAGCTTTGAATTATAAGACATGATTTTTTCAAACAAGAAAAATACATGGAATATACCAACCATACAATCACATGACATATATAAACATGTTATCTACTTTAAGAGCTAAATTACACTCAAGATGGTCCTTGTAAAAAAAATTCATGTTACCAACATTTTATAATTTGTGTTGAAAGTTTAAACATACAATTACCATGTAAATAATTTAACATAATAATAATGCAAATAATATTAGTAGTTTCTCATCTAGATTGGTTAGATTCCAACTATAGGAGCTAATTATCAAGATGGACCATGTGAAACAATATGTGATAATTTTTTGTTGTTACTCTATGTGAAATGGTTTAACACATTAATTAATTGTTAATATCTTAAATTATTAAACATGCAAATAGGATTAATAATTTCTCATTTAAAGTGGGAATTCACCCACTCTAAGAGATAATTCTATGGATGGACCTATAAATAAGGGATTGTTTAATTACTTATTTATATTGATTATGATTTTTAATGGTTTAATATATCTTGTAAAGGTTTTCAAATAATAATAGTTAAAATATTATTATTAGTCTCTCATTTAGACTGGGTAGTCACCCAATCTAAGAGCTAATCCAGATGATGGATAGTAAAAAAGGATGAAATACATACATTTTGATAACATTTCAATGGTTCAAGATAACATGTAAATATTTTCAAATAATACTAGTATTTTCTCAACTTTTAGAGTGGGTGATGACCTACTTTAAAATGCTAATTATTATGATGAATTAATTTTTATTATAACTAATAATTATGATGTCATTATAACATAAATATGACATTGACATGTTATTATAATGTGTGATGATTATCCATGTGGTGATACATGATTGATTGGCATCCTTAAACGAGTTCAAGATTTTCCTAGTTTGTAAAATTGTGACATGTAGCTAGATGTAATTAGCTTACATCTTCGAAGTGACATTCCTAAACAAAATATTGATATCAAATTTGAAATGCCTAATATAAAAATAATGATACATTTCATTCCCATATAACCTTGAGTCCTCATATAATGAGACACATATGCATAATTAGTAAAGCAATGGGATATGAATTCAAAATTATCTAATTTTCTAGAGAACTATGATGCTGTGAAATAATGACAAATGGAGAGATATAATTGGCTCACATAATCACATTGATTTTCCTAAATCTAGCCTTTATATCATTTTTAAAGTATCAAGTGATGCATGACATGACATGATAACCTTATATCCCCCATAAATATTGACACCCAAGTAAACTTAGACACATAAAAAGATGAGATATTAGACATGTGGTGAGATTTGATTCATAATTTAATTATTATTGATTTATATGTTACATAATTATAGGTATCATGTAAATAAATATAACAAAATCATTAAAAACTAGTTAATGTAACATATAATTTTAGTTAATAATTTATAGAGTCTTATATTTAATAATGACAATAAATTTAAATATAATAATATAGTTTACAGTATTTTAAGCTTTTAATATTTAGTTAAATATATATGTACTTTAGAATTAAATATGAAATAGTATAATAAATATATATATAATAATATTTGTGTAATTTAAAAGGAATATTAAAAAATAATAATGTTATAAAATGAGTTAGGTGTTAGCCAAGAAAATGGAGAGGATAATGATAGATGGAATATTTTGACTAGAAAAATACTCAAATGGAAGAAAACATTCAAGACTAGTGAGATAGTTAATATAATTACCAAATTAATATAAGTTTATAAAATTAGATCCAAATATTAAGGGCACTAAAGGTATAATAGGTAAATTGATTGTTAGTTGATAGGGTTTGATTTATTATTGTCATAAGTTGATGTTTTAGTTCTATGTTAGAGGTTTATTTTTACTATTTTTTTATCTATATTTGTTATTTTATGGTCTTTATAGTAATTTATGTTTCCTTTTAAGAGGTTTTTGGGGCCTCCAAAAACCCAAATTTTACCTTAAAAATATAATTCTAATGTTTAATATTATTTTAATATTTAAAATAATTTAATCTCATAAAAATATTATGCACAAATTTAACTACTATTTTTAGTTAAAATTTCACCCAATGAGGATATAAGATGAGATTATCCTTGTTAAATTGAAACAATGGAACCAACCTCGGGCTGTGGGTATCCCTATTTGGGGTGGATCTCTAGATTAGGGGATAACTCCCTTTGATGTATCATTTAAGCTCATATTCCTACTACTAACAACTTGGGGAATGAAAATGGTTATAATAACTAAAATTAAACCTATTCTACTAGATTTTATGCTCCAAAATATTTTATCTACTCATACCTTTGACATACACTTCATTCAACATCAATTTCTCTTCTCACATCAATGTTTTAATATGGGGTCTTGAAGATAACTTAGGATAGGAGGAACTAAAAAATAGGAATTATAAGACACTATATTGAGTATCCTACTCACTTACACCTAAAACATCACTTGATGCTTCTTGTTTTCATGCTAGAAAGAAAACATAACCCACTAGGTACTAATATGAGTAACAATGTGAAGGAAAATAAATGTCACACTTGCACAAGACCAAACACTATCATGTACACTTGGTGAATTATTTGAATGAGGTATAACTACTTGTATTTATTTATTCAAGGTAAAAATTTGGTGTGGATTCACCATACCTAGGTATAGAGATCCAAATAAAGGCCAAAAAGGCCTAATTTATAGAACTTGGAGGAGACAGAAAGAGAAATTAAAAAGGCACAATGACATGTGTTACTAAGTGAATATCAATTAATTTTTCATGATATATAAGTATGGTGTGATATAAACCATTTAATAAGTGTATGATTTTCAAAAAGAAGACATAAGGATAGTGAAAAGGTGCACAAAACTACCATTTTGGTATAAGAACCTACCCACTTAAGTTGCCTTCAAAAAATAAACTTATCCCTACATATGGCCAAGTATTATTATTTTTATAAGTAATATGGGTTATAATTTTTTTTTCACATGCATTTTATTTATTTCTAACCATCCCTATTCTTGTGGACATGTAAAATCATCACTGGTAGTTTCAAACTAGCTCCTCTCCATGCACCTTCTGCACATGGCATTCAAAACTCCCTAATTTTCCAAAATTATCTATGAAAAATAGTAAATGACACTTTTTAAAGGCTCTCATATCATAATTTTCAATAAATAACCTTTAAGAGGCCTCCCTAATTGCTTTTCACCACTTTCCCAAGTGTTTGCTAGTCTAGGTAAAAGTGAGGGCCTAATTGGGGCACTTAGAGGATGATTCATGAGATGATATGAATTTTTAGAGTTATAAAATTTTTAAATATTCTTCTTAATTTTTTTTTCATCTCATAACTCCTTTTGTAGCTTGGACACCACTCTAAATGGCTAAGATAATCGATTTTTATGCCTATTTTGTACACTTTCATAAAATAAAGCCACATGTATGGGATTATTTTAAAGTCCTCTACAACCTAAAAGTGGTTTCATGTCCATCCCCTTTCATTTGGATGCTTTAAATTCTCTATATCTATAATTGGGTCTTTATAAGGGTTTTAAAAGGGTTTTAAGTGACCTAGAATCTTAACCTTTGTTCTTAAAGGTCTGACATTAAAACCATAGAAAAATTCCATTTGTGGCATATTAATAAATTCCTCTAACTTATATAAATGGATTAAGGTCCCATTCAAGCATTCATGAAAGATATGAGTGATGGAAGTTGACCTTCGAGTCATTTCTATGCTTCTCATGAGGGTCTGAGTACTTTTAAGGCCAAAAATGGCTTACTATGGAGTTATTTTACCAACAAAATGTTGTACCATATCTATACCTACCCCATATACACTTATTTAACACCTATAATGGGTCACCAAAAGGTCAAAAAGGGGAAAGACCCCTATTTTAGGACAAGAGATATGCCTTGCCAATAGGCCTATTTGTACTTTATGAACCAAAATATGATAATTTTCACCATTAATGCATTATAATAACAATAAAACATCATAATTATCCCTGTAGGAATCATACAAAACGTTAGAGTACTTGGAGAAGGCTAGAACTTGAAGTGACATCTCATTTGGGGTTGGGTTTGCATGTTTTCCCACTAGGATTACCTACAAAACTCCTTGAATAGACCACCCTATTAGTATCCAAAAATTATAGGTTGGTTCATCATGTACCTCTATATGTTCTCCAACTATACAAACCTCCTCGACTGGTCAAATTTAGCACAAGCCCTTTATTCTTTACTTTTAAAAAAAACTACCATTTTCTCGCATGAGAGGACTGACCTACCTCTGAGACAAAATAGAAGGTGCTATACATGTTTGGATGATAAATATGAATATTTTTTAAGATCCAAAATTTTATTATTATCACTTTTACCTAAGGGTTTCATCACATTCCAAGTCCAAGTGGTCCAACCAACTCAACTTTGCCAAAAAATGGGTCACAACCCTATTTTTCTATGTTTTTTTTCAAACTCCATGTAGTTTTTATCTCCATAATATTTCCATGCTCAAATTATACTAATTTTTTTTTCTAATCCTCATTACAAGCTCATTAATCTTTTTAAATCTTTGGAAATCCTACTTGATTAGTGAAAAGCTCCAGTTGCCCCTTGAAACAAGGTTCTCTTAGCCTAAGTGTATGGATTGTGTCAACTTTGCCTATAAAAAATTGGTCTTATAACGTTATTTTAATATTATTGGAATATATTAAACTTAAATTTATGTTACTTGACAACCCTATAAGGTTTGATACCTTCCCTTCCTCTTGGTGTAGTCAAACCTACACTTTGCTCAAGCTTGGAAGATGACCCTGCCTAACTGTGGTATTAAACAGGGTTACTATTGGTGAATAGTTTTGTTTATGGATATTATAAGGTTATAAGATCCATTTATATCCTATTTAAAATAATTCAAAGTGAAAACAATCTTCTTCCTTGATCCATAGTGATTCTAGCACCTACAACACCAACCCTCCTCACTCTTGTTCGTTCTTGGCCTACCCTAATTATAGGTGCATTCCTTGCCCTGATTATAGGTTCCTAAGGGATATTTTTTTCATGGTTTTGAATTCAAAGTGGGATAAATCATGTTATTTAAGTATAAATTTTAATTTCTTAAAATCCCATGATTTTTTCACATTCTTAAACAAAGACTATGGTCACAGTCCCTATAGGACTGAAACATAAACCTACAGGCCTATAGGTCTCTAAGGTATATTTTTGACCTTAAAGAGTATTAAATTAATTTTATTTTAATTTTATAACTCTTTTATTATCATCTCATCCACTTAAATATTCCAATTAATCTTCAAGGACTTCATTTACCCCTTAACTAAGACCAACCTCTAATACTAGGTTGTATGTGCAATGAGCTTGATTTGGATCATGTTCACATTGTATAGGAGATTTTTGAGATTTTATCTAGTGTTTAATAATTCATAATAGGACATATTTAATTATTATGAAATTTAAACACCATTTCCTTTGGGCCAATCCTTGAAACATTACCCTCACTACCTCTTTGTCCTAAGTACAGATAGGGGATGGCCTAAAAATGTAATTCCATGCAACATAACTCTTCCTCATGGATAAAGTGTTCAAAATGGATTGATGAGTTGTTTATAATTGTTAAACCTTACAAAAATAGTTCTATTAGTTGTCAAAATACTTTTAGGGTGCACACCTCTTGAGAATCCTATAGATATTACTACCTCTTTGCAGTGTTTTTAAGTCATTTTGGGATGCTTCAAAAATTATATGAATCTTGTCCTTTAAATATAAAAATTGGAATGGTGGCTGATAATTGATGGGAATAAAAGGTGACTATAATAATATTTCTCAAAACCAAATACAACTTAACTTTATGGAAATCATAAAGACCCTTGGGAGTTCTGTTTAGCCATTTTAGGGACTGTATGACCAAATACAATCAAGTCATTATTTTGAAGGATAATATCCATTTGGCATAGCATCTTAACCTCATGTAATGAAAAATATGAAACTTTTAGTAATTTTAAGAACTCAAGATGAGCTCCACTATGTACCTCATAATTTACATGTCCATACATACCTCTTGAATTCAAGCACAATCCTTAGTGAAAGTGGAAAGGTAACAAGCAAGGCATAAATGGATAATTTGGCTTTGGAAGGATGCTAGTTGGACCTCCCAAAAGATTATTTGATGAGAGATATCCTCACAAATGAACCTCAATCACATTATCACCACCATGAAGCTCCATAGATGTTGGAAAATATAGTACCTACACACCTACAGCTACAAACTTGGAAAACAAGCACCATTTGAGATCTCCTTCACAATAAATTAAAATTGAAATGTTAGATGTTTAAAATATAATTTATAGAGATTTATTCCATCCTAAAAACATCTCCCCAAGATCATATACCTCCATGAAACCTTGAAAGTAAAAAATGGATGCATAATAGGACCCCTCTTATATGCAACTCTATAAAAAGCTATTTAGATTGTTATAAATGGTTTATAAAGTATAATTCACCAATATGAGACTTATTTGTATGAAATTTAAGTTCACTAAGATTATTTTACACCCCAAAAACCAATCTTCTTGACTCCACTTGTATGACCCATAGTGAGTGCTTGAACTTGACCTTCATTTTCATGCCAAGAGGAAGATGAAGAAAAAATTAGTTTAAAATGTATATTTTTCATTATAATTGAAGTTAAAACATGTAAATTGGTGTGGGAAGGTGAAGATACACCCCACCCATGTTTTTATCTAAAGATCTGATCATGGGGGTCATACAAGTGCCCAAAAGGCCCTAAAAGGAGGAGAAACTCCCATTTTCTAATTGTAACTAACCTATAAATACCATATAAATTGAAAATTACATCCTCTGACCTATCCCACATTAACCATAGATTGATGAAAATTTTATCACTTTAGACATCCGTACAAGTCCTCTTTGTTAGCTCAAAAGTGGGCCCACAAGACATTGTTTGCATATTGAGTGTGGTAAGTGCAATTAAATGACTTAGAAAGATCTTAAATCACATTGAAAACCATATTAGGACTAAAAACACATATTTGATGCCTTTGACTAGGTTTAAACCTATTTGACTAGGATTAACTTTCATTAAATTGACTAGTACAAAGGCATAGACTTTGGACCAAGGCTAGATTAGGGACACGTGAACATCTAAATCAAAATGAGACTACTATAGAACATTAAAAAACCTATAAAAGGTTAAAAACTATATGGATTGACTCAAATTTTACCAAGGGTCACATTTTGTCAACAATTACTACATTCAATATAAAATCTTAATAATATCTATTATAAAAATCTTCTTTGAAGAGAATTATATAAGTTTAATTTATTTACAATGATACTAATCATTGAATGTTTACTTTCATAATATTTATAAACAAGTTATTATTACATTCAATATTAAATATTAAATTATATATTAAAAAAATCAAGTCCATTTAAAAATTATAATATTAATTATCTAAAATAATTTGAGAGTCAATTCATATGGTAGGAAAAAAGTTAAATAATAAGAAATACACAATATTATTAGTTAATATTTGTTTCTATTAAATATTATTTTTAATATATTTTTTTATCTATTGAAACATATTCAAATTTTAAAAATTTTGTACTCGAGGTATTTAATAAATTTTAGTATGCTTCCTTAATAATTTAAAACAACATATTTCAATGTGACCCATACATATTATCAATGACTAGTTAAAACGTAAAAATCCAACATTTTAATTTGAGCGGCAATATAAATTTAAGATGATATGTTCATATTTGTAGAATTACACCTTTTGAATTTAGTGGGATTTTTTTTATGGGACACTAACCAATATTTTTTTTTGGAAACAAATATTTAATGTTTAGTTTTTCATTTTATTCAAGGGTTGAGCAAGGGGAAGAAGATATTAAAATAGCAAGGAGGTATAAAATATTAGGGTAATACTTTTAATAAATGAGAAGGGGAAAAAACAAGATAAGGGTGATAAATTTAATAAACAAGTATAGTTACACATAAGAGAAGAGGGATAAATTTTATATATGATCATGGGCATGAATAGAAGCAAGTGATGTAACATCATTTATAAATTTCAATAAATGAGATGAGTAGGGGCATGAGGTTATAATAAGAGAAAAAAATCTCAAATAATTATACTAATACATTTAATATAGAATTTATGTAGTGTCTAAAACTTTTAACAATATAGGCTTTTCAAAATAAAATAGATTATTTGTAAGCTTTAGATGATTTTTAGATAATTGACACAATTGAGTTAGTACTTTCTATTATTTTCTATGTTTCATTTCTAGTATTTTTCAATTATTATAAACATTTTATTTCATTTTTTATAAAAAAGTTCAAAAGAAGAATTTTTAACTTGTTTCTAATTTTTTTTATTTCCAATATTTAAATATTACAATCTATATATGAGTACACAGATAATTTTATATGATAATAATTAGTTGAAAATTTTATAGATTCATTATTTCTCTCTTATAAAATAACTATCTTTGTTTGAAAATTTTGATCCAACACCCATAGATATTGATTATTATTTATGTGGATTGAGCTTTACACCAATTAGCCTTAGTGAGTATAAAGATGATTTCAAGGCACTTATGCCTTCAGTTGCATAGGAATCACCATGAGTTTAGAGTTCCAAAGACACATGCCAATACACCCACTTGTAGTTAGAGGAAAATTTTTCTATACATTTGGTACGTATGATGACATATATGGAGATTTACCCAATTATTTGGATATAGAAAAGAATTACATAGGATAAACCATAATAGATTTTGCATATATTAATTGATATAGGATTGATGGCATTACCCATAGTTCACTACATATCTATTAGTAGATTATTAAAGTAAGATGATAGACCATTTTGTCATTTTAATAGGATTAATGGATAATATAATTATACATGATCAACACTACAACCAAAATTGAATAAGTTCAAGGCTTAATGCACTATTTAGATTGAAAAACATCCACCTCCACTAGTACAAGAACCACAATAGACTCTTCACCAATATATACATTCAAGGAATGATTCATTGATTATTCAAATATTTGTCAATGACAAATACATTCCTAACATTATTATCAATGAGGATTCTAATCCTAGTACTTGTACTTTGGAATTTTTTTAGCACATTTGTTATCAAAATATTGATCTAGAACATGATATATAGTGTTAGGAATCCTCAAGACATATCACACTACTAGCTTCATGTGGCTCTAAGGTGATCGACATAGTTATTTTTGTCATGATAAAAATCACTCACATACATGTTACACTTGAAATTACATGGTTACAGGTCATGGATGCCTTACTCAATTATATATTCAAATGTTTGACATTCAGTCATGAGGGACACAATTTGTATTCTACATGATGGAACATATGAGAACCATAGGGTTAATGAACATACCCCATAATCCAATGTGGTTTACATTGGGACCACATACGAGGCTTCTAACATGGTAGAGAAGAATTCCATTTGAATGCATAGAATTGAGACTACCGTCAATAATAAGGTTATAATTTTATTAAAATCATGGTATGATGATCATTATTTTGACCTTTTAGGGTTTTACCAAAGTAAATCCTACGGTAGTTTAATTGTCTTAGTTGTCTAAATTAGTGAAATAAAATGTAATAAATAACCACTAATATATTTTTAATTTCTTTGAATTTATAAAAATAATAATAAATATTTGAAAATATACACTTATCTATAAAGGAGTTGTCACGTAATATCTAAATACTAAAAACTAGGTTACAAATAGGTCTAAATGTCATCAATATGGTCCCTAGGTTTGATTCTTCGCTAGACATTATCACCCCACCTAGACAGTAGTGCCATGTAGCTCTAATGTCTCAAATATGGTGCTAATATCCTCTTTTAAAGATTGTTCTTATTCTATAGGAGAACCTATGCCTGTGTTTCTAAGTGATGTTCCTAGGCATTTGAAATCTAGAACTCTGTATTGTGCCTATAATATATGATTTAGTATGTAAACCATAAACCTCCTTGTGAATATGGCATGATATGGAAATATTCTCATTATTAGGATATGTTAGACATAATCAACACCCCACTATGAAGAGAGTTGACTACATACCAATAATATGAGTGATCAAGATCATTGTAGTTCTCCCACCTAGTGCTTGGTGGAAGTAAATGATAGAATGATAGTGGTCTTGAATGCCTTGAGTGTGATTAAGATTAAAAATATTTGAAATTTGGGATTAGGGGAGATATAGATGATATTATGTAGAATTAGGACATCATAGGGATCAATAATATTGCTTGTTCTTAGCTTGTTTCTTATTTGAATAGGATTTTTGTATCTCTTTTCCATTTAGTGGATAGACGTCCAATAGTCTTGTATTTATAGTGATTTGTAGCTTTTGGAGATAATAAAATGTAATTAGTCTTACCTTATGATGGGCACACATTTTAAAATATATTTATTTAGGAGAGTTAGGTCAAGGGACATTATCACCAAGTTGGGGATGCTAGTGTCATATGGATCTAGTGTCCTTAACGTGTTACTAGTGTCTAGCTAGCAGACTACTAAGCATAATACTAGGGATCTAGGAATGAAATTTTAGGACTATGTTTGAGCTAATTTTAGATGTTTATGGTTTTTTAAAATGGATGAAAAAGTGTGATAATGGATATAGTATAGGTCTAGGGATAAGTTAGGAATATGTTATCTCAAACAACACACTTAGCATCTAACTACCACTTTTAGGTTATTACATTTGTTCCCCCTTTATGATATAAATGTAACAAAGTGAAATGAATAGTATAAATGAAAAAGATAAATCTTGTGTAGTTGAGTCTGAGTATGTGAAGATGTGTCTACATATGTGAAACATGATCCAAAGTAATGACCTATAATGGAATGTGAAAAAATTAGTCCTTAAGAGTTTTTCAAAAATAAAAGACTATGTTGAATAAAGATAATTGATTAAAGATGAGTAAATATATAGGAAAGAGGAAATTATAGAGTACACCTTATTAGGTATGCAACCAAAATCATAAAAATAGTGACATCATGTGTGTATGAGTGTACATAGTGATCAAATAATTGAATAGATTTGATTGAGATAATAAATTTCTCAATCCTCATATGTGGGTGGCTCAAGAACTCAATCTAGTTTTGAATCCATCATTTCCCACCCCTACTTGGTGGATCATGACCTGTGAATATCTTGGATAGTATTATAAGTGTGTTTAACCCTTTCATCTAGGTAGATAAATAACTCTAGTAGTTTATGAATCCATCATTACACACCTATGTGTAGTAGATGCATCTAAAAATAAAATATGAAAAGTGCTAAAATAATCTAACTAGGTATAGCTAACTATATATGTTATCTTGGTAGCCACTCAAGTATAGTAGGTATATCTAGGACACTCAAGAATGCCAACTAATTTAGATGGAGTAAGGCATGAAAATAGTGAAAACCAATAATATGATAGCAAGTGTATATAACATAGAGAATGACATGGATTTTTCCATTCCATTTGATGAATGTGTATTTAATTAAGTATATGGAAACTATGTGCAATTCACATTCCCCCATCTGATATCTGTGTATACTAATAATGTACTAAGTATGCAATAACTATATATTTGTATTTGAAATAAATGTGGAATTGAGTGTGACATGCATGATGACCTAAATTTGAGAAACTAATATTAATCTAAACTAAAATTCGCGTATCTAATCAAAATATAAACATTATTAATAAAATCATGACTACATTTATGGAAATTTATATTATACTTGGTGTATTATTTTAGTTAATCTTGACTACCCTAAAACTAGGGTTATTGGATAGTAGTTCCCTTTGGTAATGGTGTCTTAATGTAGGTGTTAATGTTTTTTAGTCTAAAATTTGGGTGACTAAACTAATTTTTGAGTTCTTATTTTTTCCCATGTTTGACCTATGTCTGATTTGATGAAATTGAACCTATATTGAAAATATTAATGAATAAGAATGTAGGATCCTAATCTCTATGTCAAACCATTATGAATTCCCCCTCTTTTTAGGGTAGTTGTGTAACTTGTATAAGAACTATCCTCAAAATAAAATTTATCTACCTTATTTATTAGCCATAGCATATATGATAATTTCATGATATTCTAATATAATGTGTAAACATAACATCATAATTTAAAATTATATAAGCATAAGTATGTAGTGTAAGATGTATTTTATATCTAGTAGTGCATAAGGTTGTTAATATATATGTAATTAGTGTGTATAATAAAAAATATTAGTATCTTCCTAGGGGGATGGATCTTGATGTCCATCGTGACACCCAAGTAGGAAGGGTAGATGCATGAGGTCCCTCATAACATCCAAAATTAGTGTGTGTAACAAGAAAAGATAAGTTCCATGGTGAATATGTATACAAGAAATCATACATACAAAACACACGGGGCACAAAAAATTAGGATAAGGGGGAATAATACAAGGGACATGGGAATATGTCACTAAACCTAATCATATTAGACACACAAGGACATATTCAAATGTCCACATTATCAAGTAACAATAAATTTAGCATAAATCCACATAGAAGGTCAATTTAAAATGTTTACATATATAGTTAAAAAAAAAATTATTAAAATTTCATCAAATAACACCAAGACAAATTTCCCTATAAATGGTTGAAAAATAGAGTTCATCGACTCTAAAATGTAAATGGTGCATTAGTGATGCTATAAGGCATTAACAATAATTTATAATGGCCCTCATGGGTTCTGAAAGCTATCTTATGACTATCCTCATCTCTAATTTTAATTTGATATAACCAATAAATAACACACAAGGGACATGGAAACATATCCAAGCCATACATATGTAGAATTGGAATAGATCCAAATAAGAATGGTGTATTCAAATGTCCTCAAAATGGAATAATAATTGGAGACACAATCAAGTCAAAACTAGTAAAGCTAGAAATCAAAACATGCATAATTGTGTAGTAAAAGTCTATAAATTCTAGGATGTACATATGTTGAGTCTAAACTAGTGATATTCAGTAAAATTTGAGCATGAATAGTAATAATTAATATCAATTTTATCAATTTGTAAACTAGAATGTATATAATGTAAGGATAGAACCTCATAGTAGAAATTGTGTATGAGATTCCCTCGAGTGGGTAGATATATCAAATAACTAAACTTGGATCAGTGTATATGCCCCTAGTGTGTAGATGATAGCAATTCTAGATCAGTGTAGTAGACCAAAGTCCTATATGTAATATGTTGGAACATAACAAGAATGAGTGAATCATGTATGTATGATAAAAATTTATTATACTAAGATAGCTAACATGTGTAATGTTTGGGAAATATAAGAAATGTAAACATAGAATTTCATACCATCTATAAATTTTATGTTTTCTAGGTAGTATTTGAAATTTTTGTATGTTTTAACATGTTATATTGATTCTATATTTTCTTGATATAATCTATGTACAAGAACATGAAGATAAACTATGTACAAGGAGAATAGAGAATAAATTATGTATAAGAAAATAGGAACCATACTAACCAATGAGTCTCATGGGAGAATCATTATCACCATGACCTATGTCAAATAAGGAAGTTGTGATCATGCATGCTGAGTAAAAAGTAAATTGTGATCAAACAATCTATTGTGTGGAATAATATGTGTCTAAATCGACCTGTGTAGTAATGCTATGAATGTGTGGCACTAACTGCGATGCCCTATGAACTATAGGGGTATGAGAAAACCATATAGTGGAAGAAAAAATTTCATTCGATATAAGTTCCCTATGATGAAAACCCTTATAACCAGATGATATTTCTCTTGGCATAAACTAAATGGAATAAATTCTACTAGAATTTATGACATATCTCTGATGTAGTGGTCTCTCTAATAATGGTCTCCATGGGAGAGTATGCATACATGTTGATATTATAGGACTATACCTCAAGTCAATTGGTTTCTATTTTAAACTCTATGATTTATGATTAGGATTTTTGCTCTCATCTATAATTGATAATTATGTAATATTTGGTAATGGTGCTATAATTTTTACTGGTGACTGATCAAAATGTAATTGGAAATTGTGCTGGAAATTCTTATTGGATGGGTAGAGGATACTCTATGGGGCACTATAAACATTGACCACTTGATTTACATGAATTTACTTTAGTCATTGGTGTAATTTAGATGGTATGGCTCAGAGCTATTATAACCATGGCCTACCCAATAATATATAAAATACAATATCTCTTGGTACTACTAGGAACTGAGTGGCTAGGTGTGCTACTTCAACCTATAATGGAAGTAAAATCTCCTTGATGGAGATCTGAATGTGGCCAATAAAACCACTGATGATTAAATATATGGGTAATATATCATTCTCTATGTATCCCAAATTCTTTAAGAGTGTCATATTACACATGTTAATGCTTGACCCATTGTCAACCATAACACTTTGGATAGGATGGTGGTGTATGTACGATCTATAAAGAGTGCATGTAGATATATATTATCATCCAGAATATCTTGCTATGAGAATGTGATGATTTATCTATGTGGTATGATAGTATGGTACATACCAATAATCTCATGTAATGGATATTCCTCATCCATAACTATGTGATATGAAACTAGTGATGGATGTGATTGATATGTATAGTGAACACATAATGTGCACCTTATCTCATTATTTGTATGATTTAGGAATGGATATAAAAATATATTCAATGCATTAGCCTTTATGTTTTGTGCTTTATGTGCCTCTATGGGTGTACCCAAATCAACATTATACTCATTGAAATAGTGTATCTTTTTCTTTAAGATTATGAATTTATTTCTTGTGGTGCCTTGTGCCATGTGATAATCAAAAAATGCATTTGAAACATATTCCTTTGGAAGATTCCATGTCATATAAACCTCTTTAATTGGAGGGAGAGAGATGACATTGAATTATAAGAGATGTTGAAAAGCTTGTGTTGGTGACTTTGGAAGGTTAGTGAAGACTCTGTCTTAAGGAGAAAATAAAACCAATCTAGGAGATAGCTCAAAAGATGTGTTGATTGTGTAATTTTGATCATTTTTATTCTCTATGGTCCTTAACTTTTATGGAGGTTTTTTATATCTCTTAATAGTTTATTTTGATCCATTTGTATACTTTATTTTTCCCATTGATAAGAGATTAACCTATGTTTCCTTGATTGTGTGGCACAAATAAGTAAACATATGAAACTTCTTGAATCAAATAGCTTCATGTAATATTAGTAAGATACTTTGTATCAATATGTCCTAAATCTCTTTTTCTACCATTGGGATAGTCAATTTTGTTAATATTATCTTACATTGTAAGACATAATCTATGATAGACTCATTCAACTTTTATTTTAACTATGCTAATTATACATATGATATATTATCATTGATGTTGATAGATAAGTCTTCTATAAACTATTATCTAAAGCATTAAATTCCATGATAGATTGATTTGGTAAATCATAAAACCATTTTAAGTCATAATCCTTGAGACTTAATGGAAATAACTATGTGAAAAGATAATCATTGGACACATATTCCAATCATGATGCATGAAAATATATGAGACGATGTTATGGGTCACCATTTCCATTATCTAATGTAAGCATAGGTGCCATGAAACAATATGGAAAAGGAGTTTTTTTTATGTTATGTGCCAATGGTGATAATGTTAGAATCTAAGGCATGTTAAGGCTTAGTCACTCCCTTCACGAGATTTAACACCCTTAGACTATATAGTATGAATCTCATGCATAAGGGATTATACATTTAGAGTGGAGGAACTATCCATAAGAGGTTTAGATTTAACTAATGGTTGTTTATCTACAATATTAGGTTGTGCTAGCTGAGTTGGTTGAGTTGGCCCCACTAGATGTGTAATAACATTACTAACTAGGGGACTTAAAGATTAACCATTGTTTATTTATTAGATTTATTCTAGAAGAATATTGATGAAGTCATCTTGTATATTCATATTTTTTGACACAAAGTCTTATAAATGCTACTTATCAGTTTCATAAAACATTTTGTTAAATTATGACATTATAGATTGGAAGGTAGGAAAAGAAGTTTTGTATATTTTAAATTTTTTTTATAATTTTAATCTAATAAATATTACAAAAATTAAATATGGAAGTAAATATGGTATTTTGTTAGTAAAATATTATTATATATAGGAAAAGGATAGAAACCCTAAGTGTGTCTAGGGATACAATATTTTGAATTTAAGGTTTCCTTGGAAAAATTAAAATTATATTTAAATAAATTCAAACGCTAATATGAAATTAAATTTAATATCTAGGTTATGCAAATAAATCAGAAAAGTAGAAGTATGTAGCACTAATTTATTGCCTAAAAATTTGGAGAATACAATCTAGGGTTTGAATCAATATTCAAAGTAAATCATGTTCACCAAATGTTTTAATCTTTTAAGTTTTTACCTAAGTAAATATTAAGTTAGATCAAAGGGTTGAGTTGTCTAAATTAGTGAAATAATATGAAATAAATAAACACTAATTTGTTATAAATTTTGACTCAATTTAAATTTATAAAAATAGTAATAAATATGTGTAAATAGTGAATTATCAAGGAAAAAACTATCACATTAGATTTAGGTGCTAAAAACTAGGTTATAGACAAGTATTAATATAAATAACAATGTCCCTATGTTTGATTCTTCACTAGATAGTAGTGCCCTACCTAGATTGTAGTGTTATGTAGCTCTAGTTTCTTAAAAATGGCACTAATTTTATCTTTTTATGACCATTATTATTTTTTGGGAGAAACTATGGCTATGTTTATGGGTTTTGTTCTTATATGCACGAAATATGTAACTCTATATTATGACTAAAATATCTTATTTAATATGAAAATCCTAATCCTCCTTACAAGAATGGCATGAGATGGTATCACTGTCCTTGTCCAAAAAAAGAGATGTTATTAAAACATCATCCAAGGTTAGTCACCTATCCATCCCATATTTTTTTATCTTTGGGTCTAGCCTTTTCTTATATCATTAACATTTACTGTATGACATTGATTGGGTAGAGTCAACCTAATAGAGTAGACCTTTTGCCATGATTCATCCAACCCAATCTCCATCATTTCCATGGACCTAAAATTGACTAATAAATACACCTTATATCAAAAAATAGGACCTTGAAGTTACATTTCTACATAGCTAAACATTACTAATTAGAGTCAAGACATTGTTGAGCTCTTTTGGTTATATGATGAGAATCCATTGCCACCACCTATCCCAAAACTTATTTCATGAAAAAATATTCAAACCTTTAGCCCATCCATTATGTTGGATTCCTTGTCTATACCTAGATGAGCTGAGTGCATAGGTTAATATGTGATTATTTTCATGCATACAAATTGGTGATCCTGGTGTGAAGAACTTCATCCTTTGTGTATCTATTTCTTCATCCTCTTCTTTTATTTTCTCCATATTCCCTCCAATTTTTTTAGGTATCCATATACCCCCAAAATATGTTTGGATAGGATATTTGTAGATATATTAGTCTACAAGTCTATAGGAAAATCCAACATAGATATAATGAACATTTGTTGATGACTTATAATAAACAAAGTCTAGAATATAACATAAAATATCAATCCTACAACTACTCTCTTCCTAATACTCAGATAAGGAGTGGGGTTGTTATTCACTAGATATCTGACATATATGAAACCACAAGTAACCATATAGACTCCAATGACATGACCATTATTAGTTGAGGCATGGGCAATCCTCATATATCTTTAAGGACATCTATAAACATGTAAATATTAGATCTAGAAATCATCACCAAATATAATCACTACTTTGGAAGGATTCATCACTTAGAACATAAGGTCAATTACATGCAAACTATTTCTCATATTTCATGTAGTAATAAAGATGAATGTAAACCACTAGTGACCACCTCAAACATTACTCATATAGATACCACCCCTAACCAATGACTTCATGCAACCTCATATCATGCATCTACCCTTCCTACATCCGAAGCCCATGGGACCAATAACAACATTGACACAAGATAGCTTATTAAAACCCTAATTTGTTGTATCTATGACCTATAAAACAATTAGAAAGACTTGATTCAAGGTGTGGACCCAAACCCTCTTTCAAAAACTCATCTTCTTCTCCTATTAAACAATGACTTACCCCACATCATTAAAATAATCCTACATGCTCCCACCACTATAGGAACACCACAACATAACCACATCTCTCATTAACTTATTAGATATATCCTCACTCAAAAGGTCCCTAGACCCAATATCTCAAAAATTCCTTCATCTTACCAAACACCCATTCAAACTCTAATAGGGGGTGTATACATGTATGCTCCACCTCTATAAATCAATGCAGTAGAAAATAATCCATTGTCCTCTATGATTCAATGACATGTGTCTCTTAGATCAAATCATCCTACAAATATGGGATATATGTTACCATATATATCATTAATATACACACAAAATACCTATAGATTTTTAGTTGTGCCTCTTATTTAAAGATTTTTGTAAATGATTAGAATGAATATGAACCATCCATCTCAAGATGAAGAGGTGTCACCAAGAATACAATAAATTTTTGAGGCTAAAATCATTAAATTACCTCAAATATTTGGGATAGAGAGGCATTAAAGAGGCATGGGAGGGTTTAATAAAATATTTGTTGCATTTATGGTGGAGGGATGCTTCTAAAGAAATGATGTCACTTGATGATGTAGTTATTCAATATAAATTTCCAAAAAGAAATATTCAACAAGTTCCATGGAAAATTAACATAATATCTTGATTCAAATTAATTATCTTTAAATATTATTTACTAATTTTGGTGTAAATTTTGGCAATTGGTGCAGAAATTAATGAAATTGGTTAAAATGTCATATTATTGGCTCAAAATTTGATTGGATTGAAATTAGGATGTAATGTTATATGTGTTGGAACCATTATACCATTTAGGATTTTTCCAACACAAAATAACAAAGGCACATGTCTCATTCAATAAATTTGGTAGAAAAGAGCAATCTAGAGCACTCAGGTGAAAAAATGTCATTTTGACTTGAAATGATTTGATCAAAGTTAACTATCTCATAAAATGAACTATCAAATTTAGGGATACATTGAAAAAAATAATAAATTATATTTTATATGTTCAAATATTTTAATGTTTTTAGTTTTTTAGGCCAAATTGTGCATTTTGCTAGAAGTTGGTCATAAGCCTGGTTAAAGGTCATTGGTAGCCAATTTTAGGTGTATACAAGTGGCACATGGGAGAATATTGTGGGATGGATATTAAAATTTAATAGAATCATTTACACATTTTAAATTCTTTGAAAGTTCCAAAAATTGGCTAAAACCATTTTATCTCTCCATCACTCCACTAGGCAAGAAGAACTAGTCAGCAAGTTTCTTCTTGGTAAAACCAACAATAGGACTTCTAGGTCAATAGATATTTGTTTTGGATATTAAAATTGGTAAAAATTATTTTATTACTTTTATTTTGAGGAATGGTGGCCTATAATTTATGAACCATCCTTAACAAGTTGATTGTTCATTTCTTCTTGTTATTTCCCACACCCTACCGGTTTTATTCCTATTTGAGTTATTCTAAACAAATAAATTGATTAATTTTATCCTAGATGATGTATATTTTATTTTCTCATGTTTCCCATGCTTGGTTTCATTATTATATGTGATTTTATTACTCAAATGGCTTAGATTGCAAGAAGGTGTTTCTAGTGAAGTTACAATAATTTTCAACACTTATAAAAGTTTATTTCTCTACAATGGCTGCCTATGGATATGATATGATATAATATAATTCATATTTTACATGTCATTATAGTTACCCTTATTCTAATCTTAGTCTCTTAAGATCATGGATTGGTTTAGAACACAATCACATGTGTCACATAATCAGCCTTTTACTTGTTTCCAACTATAGTCATAGATTATGAAGGTCTTAATAATGTTCATGGAGGTGTGATAAAGATTCAAATAGGTGTTATATATATCCTTAAAACATTACCAATAAACTAAGACCTTCTAAGTGACACAAGAAGGACTATAATAATCAATGATATATATATACACAATCAACCATGAATGTGCACCTATAGGTGCCATAAAGAAGAATGTCACATTGGAAAAAGGAAAATTGATATGGTTTGAAACCCTTAAATGTTGTTAATTAAATTTTAAAATGTATAATAATATAAATATTTTTTAATTCCAATTCACTATGCATATAGTTCATGTTTTCATTCATTTTCCTATCTACAACTTCATGCATGCCTACATGTGCCTCTAAATGCCAATCACATTGAAAGGGATAATTTGAGTTGTTTGATGTTATATATGGTGAAAATAATCAATTTTAAAGTGTTAATATGGTATAAAACTAATTTAACATTCATATATCATACATAATATCAACTTTATCATAGTCACTGCCTATGTACAAAAGTGCACACCTACATGTGGCCTCATAGAGATATAGATTATTGTATGGTGCATGCTCAAACATGTATGAGAAATTAATAAAGTTTTAATTAGATTAAAATTACTTGATATCCATGTATAAGGTCATGTGACATACATATTTCTCAAATATTGCCTTCACTACCATATATGTTAATGTGTGTACATCTATATGATTACACAAAGGCATGAAGGTGTTGTAATGAGATATTTGACATGTTGAGAATCTCCATAAAGTGTATATATGTTGGATATACCTTAGGAAACATGTTTTAATTCATAGTAAAGTATTCATAAGTTAGGATTCTCTTCAAAGAAGAGAATTCTGATTCAGGGACAAGTTTCCCTAAAACACCAAAATAGAGGCCTGGGCTCTTTTGTTGATGCCATATGATGAACAAGCATGATGCCTAAATAAGTTTAGTTGGAATAATATTTTAGGATGTACATATGGGTATAAAATTTTAAAATAAATATGGAAATTAACCAATGTAGCATGATGTTTAGGGGTCTCCAAGTTGCACATTTGTTCACTAAGGTTTGCTAGTGTTGTCTATAGGTTTTAAACCTCAAAAGGACTTCACAACCCAAGATGGAAATGTAAGGCATATATCCATGTTTTAATTGCCCCATTGAGTTGAGAAACACACTAAAGTTTTAAAGAGTGTTAAAAATGGTAAGATCACTAATTTTTTGGCCTAATAAATGCACTTACAAGTGTATTTCTGTTTTAAAAGGCCACCTATAATTTATTGTAGGTATATACAGTCTCATCATATAAACCTAGACATAAATTTCCAATGGATAAAGACAAATACAAGTTTAAAATGTTTTAAAAGACTTCCAAATGGATCCAAATATCTATGGCATAGGTTCCAATAATTTAAATATCACCTAAAATATTCTTTTTGCCTCAACATAGTCAATTATAGTTGACTATAGATAATAATGAGCTAGGAGATGGTGTTTTTGGTGTTTGCATAGATTAAAATTGAAGTAAATAAATATAAATTACTAAAAACTAACATTATAAACTATAATAAGGTCTTGGGGAAGTGATATAAGTCATAAACCATGTAATACCACCTATAAGCACCTCTTTTAAGACAAAAACATAGTCAGTCAACCTATAGACATGACTAGTCAAGGTGAGAGTGAGCAATGAAAGGTTGAATAAAGGTTATGATAATGGTTAAAACTTGAAAAATGATATTAACCATCCTATGACACTCTAATATCATGTAAATATGTATTTCATAAGTTTATAATATGACAACCTGTAGTCTATAACTAGAAATCAATACACGGTCAATGTTTTAAGGGTTTGTCTTGGGTTTTGAAGCATTTAGAGGGTCTAATGGTGTAAAAAAGAACTAAATATTTTCAAATATAATCTCCATCAATTTTATAATCCCACCATATTTTCACTTTTTATGTTATAATAGGGAAAGTATCCCCTATTTTTTCTTGGACAGAGGGCACTCCCTAAGGGCACAAACCTGCAAGCTTTGAACAAAAGTGATAAAAAGGTGAGCTTAGGGTTGAGTAAACCTTTCAGGGAGGTGTATAAAGTTATTTCATGAATTTATAAACATGAAAAATCATGCACAAAGGTTATAAATATTTCAATATTTTATAAACCTACAAGTATGTAGATAGACCTACATGGTCTAGACTAGGCCTATTGCCCATTTGGGGGACTAATAATACTTTTGAAACTAGATGAAAATTATAACCTATTTTAAAATGTTTAAATAGATATATGAGGTGTGTCCAAACCATTGGAGTGTAAATAATACCACAATAAATCCATTTCTTGTCTCAAACCACATTAGGCCTACATAAAATGAAGAGATGAGCTTGAGAAGCTAACTTTGAGAGTTCATCCCTACTTGGACACTTTGAATGTGAGTTTGAGGAGTTATTAAATGATGGAGGTATTAGAAAAATAATTTGTGTAATTTTTTTTCTAATTTTACATAAACGCTTTATGAATAATCACTAGAGGTCAAAATTACTCTAAACCCTCTAAACCCCTTGCTAGTGACCTAATTAGGAAGATTGAGTAGGAAATTCATCTAAGAGGAATAGAATGGATTGGGAGATGATTATAAGTTGTATAGGACTCTCTAATATTCCTTTTATGGCATATAGTTTCACCCTTATGGGAGAGTTATTTAGGATCCAACAATCCCAGCCACAATGTGAGAACAACCTCAAGTTGTATCTTGTAGTGAGGTTGAACCTCTGGAGAAGGCTGACTTCCTCTAGGTAGATCACCTAAACTAATGTTTCTTATTGAAAAAAGGTTAGAGAATGGGTATAAGTTTTGTAATAAAGCTAAAATGGTGATGCACCAAATTAACTAGACACTCACATAAGCTTGAATAAGCACTAATTCAACATAAGATAATATTGCTCACATAACCTCACAAAATGATGAATTTACATAAGTATTTCACAAACTAGGCTCTCTAAGTAAAGAATGAAGCAAATAAAAATTATAATATTCACACAAAACATACATTAATGGCAGGAAGAATACAAGTTTAGACCTTTAAATATCTTGAAAACACCTTAAAAGAGGAAAGAAATAAGGACAATGGACATGAAAGTAACTCCTTCATAAGGCCATCATTCAAAATCTTACTAAACACTACTTAAAGGCAAGAGATAGGTGAAAATTAATCTCATTTATTTAATAGGTATTTATTATAAATTTTTAAACTTTTTTACCTTGTAAAATGAGATTATCCTATTCTTCAAGAGTCTCAATGAGTATATCCTATAATGGGGAAGAAAATGGGATATATAAGAGAAAAGGAGAAGAGAGTGAGGAGAAGCACACCATAAAAAATCAATAAATGATATTCCATCACATTTTATGAATTATCTACCACATTTTCATCAATTAGGACAAATTATTCATTTATAAATTCAACTTCATTAGCTTTAATAGCCTTGTATCCCTCTCATTGGTTGAGAAACACAAAACAAGAAAAGAATTTGTAGAGGATGATAAGACTTGATCCTACTAAGAAGGAAAAAACATTAAAGACCTTGAAAATGTATTGAATGATCCACTTGAACTCTATAACCACCAAATCCCTCTCTTGTAACTTTACTCCATCCTTCACTTTCCTTATTTATAAAGACAAAATCTTCATATTAATCAACCTAATAGATCAATGCCTATGTCTATTTTAAGTGGTTTTAGGTACTTGATGAAAGTGGATGATATGACTATGTCAAAAGATAAGAAACTCTTCCATATATCATTTATACCTACCCCTATTCCAAATATTGAACATAGGTCAACTATAGATTAAAACTAATCCCATTTATTGGTTTTCATATAGTCATCATATTTATAGACAATAAAATTTTGCACACTATAGTTCTAAATTTTAGAAAACCCTTGGACCACCTTAGGACCCCCTTGGGACAAACTTTACCTTAACCTTCGACACTTGACTGTTGATGATTAGAGTGATAACCAATGATAACCCTAACCACTAATAGTCAAGTCCCTTCCCCATCTAAAAAAACACAACACTAAATATGTATAAGCTAACTTGGCACAATTTAATATTTTCACCTTACCCATTGTTAACACATCATGATGCATCAAAGTCATTAGCCTAACTTACTATGGAACCTTCTACCTCTATCTCTCTTTTCCTATAAAAGGAGGGGAGCAGAAGGTGAAAGAGGAGGAATCAATCCATAATCAAGCATTATAGCACATAGGTAGTCAAGATATCAACCAAAAAGGCTTATTTTTATAAATTCATAAACTATGATAGAGACTCAAACCCATACCACAATTTTTATTAAGGCAAAGTACCATTAATATACAAAAATTACACTAGGATAAAACATCATCCATCAAGCAATAAACAAGGTACATTTTGTATTTTAGGTTTTATTTGTTTGGTTTCTAACTTCCCTGCCTAAATTAGACCTTTCTACATCTTATCTCCTAACCCCCAAACATTAACCAGACCTCTAGTAATTTGTCACTTGACCAATGACACCTTTTTGCAACCTGAACCATAATCTTTTCTAAACATATCTAAAACCCATAGCAATCATTGATGGTCACCCTGATTATCGATGGTCACCATCTACCATTGATGGTCACCTAACCACTAGTAGTCATCTTAACCACTATTGGTCATCACCAACCATCGATAGTCACTATGGTAAGAAGTATTATTAAGTTATTTTCACCTACCTACCCTCAACCAAATTCCACTTTCTATGTCCCTACCTATTCACAGAGACCTCACCTATTTTCTAAACCGAACTTGACCCATTTAGCATTAGTATTGACCTATTATTTGGTATAATTAGTCTATTTACTCTATCATTCATTTATTTCTTCTTACATTTCATCTCAGTATTTCCTATCATTTGATGCAATTAATTTATCTTCATTTCTTTAAACTTAACTATTTTAAGAGTGTGGATTGATAGCCTCTTATTAAGATCATGGTTCTTAAATCTAGCTCATGCCAGGAAATCCACCTTACTACCCATATAAAAACCCCTTTACATGAGTTATTTCTTATCTATAGGTCATTCTTTCCAATATAAAGAGGAGATCTTCACAATTGTCTAGATCATGCATGCACAAACAAATAGGTTCTTTTACCACAACCTTATTACTAGTTTCTTTACTTATTCTTTCTTAAGAAATGAAAAAAAAATTGAGAGAAACATTGCGGCACAACTGGTGGGACCTAATATCATCTAGGTGTCCTTTTCTTCCTTATTCTATACTCATATAAATAAATCAAAATCTATTTTGGGTATAAAATAAACCTTACATACATTGTTTTCTTGCATGTTTATCTCATTTAGTTAAATTAAAATTAAAGTAATAAATTGTAGATTCACTTCTTTATCCAAAACTTACTAAACTAATTTAATCAATTAAACATCAAAACACTTGAAATAAGGCTTGACTAAGGTTTTATCTCCTAATGGATCACCTTCACCCTTTGGCTATCTTACTTGGAGGTCATTACCAAGAAGAGAACCAAAAATCATTTCTTTGGTTGAGTCTAAACTCTAGAAATTGGTAGGTATTGGCTAAGCACCCAACACCCTTATCATTGCAACGTGTAAAGTGAGGGGGTAAGACCCAATACCAAGCCATGTATTGATTTTCAATACAGATCCTTTTGATATCCTTGAACACCTAAAACTAACCATAGAATTCTTTTCTAGTACATACAATACAAACCAATTTATTCTTCACACTTTCTAACTAAGGCATAAACCAAAAGTGAGATAAAAGATATCCTAGGATTTTAAACATACTCTAGTGTATGTTTGATTTCCTTGAGATATTTTTATTTTATTTTTTTTGTGTTTGAGTTTTGAGCTTTTCTCTATTCCTCTTAGTTTCTCATATGGTTTTTACTATACAATAGCTGAGAAATCAAACCAACCAAGAGCCACCTTCATCTTCTTCATCCTCCATGGAGTATACCTTAGATGTTGAGGGTTCTCACCATCCTTCTACCCCCTACCATGCCTCAGATAGTTACCTAAGGTGATGAAAATTTCACCACTTTCCTTCTTAATAACCCCTTACCCTTCCAACATTATCTCAACACCTTATCTCACTGCACACCTACTTCAATTCCCCCTAATGATCCACCTTATGGAATGCCTCCACATCTTATCATTTTTGCTACCTCTACCCAACCTATGACCATTCAAACATCTTCTTCTACCAATAATCCACCTACTACCTCCACCCAAACTCAATCAAACCACCCAACCATTAACCAAACACCCCTTATGCCAACCAACAACTCATCTAACATAGGGTAAACCTTACCTTTAGTTACCATTACTCCATCTACCATGGGGATATATTTTACCCATATTTTTTCTATTACCCTTATCATTACCAACCTACCAATATCCACCCCACTTCAAAATGTGGTTTTTTATATACCTTCTACCCTTCCACCTATCAATAGCAGAGTCACCACTCACCCCAAACCAACTAACCCATCCATATCAATTCCATAATATACCAATTTGATCATACCTCCCAACTAACCCACATCAATCCATCAACAAATACCCATGACACCCTACCCATACTATATTCCTAATCCATAAGGATACCTAGCTCCATCTTCTATGTAAAATTTTGTGCCCATTAACCCTTATATGGAATCATCCCAACCCTTGATGACCACATACCAACATGTGTCATCCTCTTAACCTTCTACTAGTTATCTATATATTGCATCCACCGAACCCCAAATAGATTTGGTCAAAATGTTGATGGACAAAATGACCAACCTAGAGTCATCTATCTCTAGGGATCACAGCCTCCTATCTTATGACCAAATATATAATGAACCTATTAATCCATCCATACCTATCCAACCTTACCCTCCTCAATGGAAACTACAAAAATTTTCTAAATTTTAAGTCAAAGAGGACCCCCAACAACACTTACGAGCATTTCAGCATTCTTGTTACTTGATTGCCTATGATTATGCTCTTCTCCTTCATACCATTCCTATGTCTTTATCTGGACCAACATTAGATTGGTATAGTTATCTCACCAAGCACTCCATATTTTCATTTTCCTAACTTGCCAAAACTTTTTTAGACAACTTTTTGATCAATATATCTAACAAAGTCTCCATCACCGACCTCTACTCCATCAAGCAGTTTGATGATGAATCAATTGCCAATTTCGTAGCTTCATGGAGAGGTCTTATCAACCAACTCTTTTTCTCTTTTCCCCAATCCAATTTGAATTAATGTTTCTCTATGTCTTGTGCCAAACACATTTCCCCTACTCTAAAGGTTTAAACTTTTAGAACCTTTGACAAGGATTTTTCCATGGCACACAAAATAGAAATCAGAGCCATTGACGAGGGGGAGTTGAACCTAAGAAACATAAACTCTAGATTTAAATCCAATGACCCTTCCCCATCAAAAACCACCAACCAATCTAACCACACTAACACCAAACAAAAGGAATCAACAAACATAATTGTCCGTAAAACATCCCCACCTTTATTCATCAACCAACCCAACCAAACCAGTTCCTCTAACTTCTATCAATAAATCCAAAATAAAAAGTGGGCTACCCCAAAATAATACACTCTATTAGGGAAATCATATTCTCTAGTTTTGGACAAGTTACTCAAATCTAACATCATACAACTTCCCCCTATTAAAAATCATATATAATTTGATGCTTCTCATCCTATGCCTAGTTGGTATAATGCTTCTGAGGTCCATATAGTTAATGTGATTATTAGTGAACCTATCATTGAAGAAACCATTGCCTCAACTACCTCTTCCTCCACCCCACTTATTAAAGTAGTTAAAACACTTTTCATTCCTTTGGATACCGAAACAAAGGAAACAACTACCCCCTCACCTTCACTTTATTAGATAACAGACTTACCCACCTTTCTTTTGGTAGAAACACCAAAGGAGGAAACCATCATGATCACACATTCATCCCCCATCATGGAATTACCTACTCTCTCTTTGAAAACCATTCCATAAGAAGAAATCACCGTATCTACTCCTTCCATGGATGAAACATGCTCTAAAATATTATAAAATTTCAAAAAGGACAAGGGTTAAGAAGTTATTCCCTTACCTCAACCTAAGGGCCTACTATTTGAATTTGATGCCCAAGGAACCAAACTAGTTTGCAAACCCTTCTCTAGACTAGTCTAAAGCCTAGAATTATCCTTTCCACCCTATTTGGACTAAGCCACATTTTGGCACCATCTTGGGCTCCCTTATAAAAACAAACATGAACCTTCAAACTCACTTTCATCCACCACTAAACCTATTATCACCTCAAACCCTTTATCAAACATCCCTCCTTCAGAAACCATGGAAGAACCATTCAAAACATCTCCATCCAAAATTATCAAATAACCTTAAACCTATTTAATCAAACCTATAAAGAACCTAGTGATGCTTCCTAGTCCTAGAATTATCTACCCATATTTTAATTTTTATTTAAACTCATCTAGTCCACCAAAGAAAACCTTAACCAAACTAACCAAGAAGGTGTAACAACCCAAACTGCCACCTATAATTAGAACCATACCACCCTCTTCTCTCTTACCTTCCACCTTGGGACCCCATCCTTATTCCATCCTAGGAACCCATCCTTCTATAAATAATGCCAACCCTCCCAAAACTACCCAAAATAAACTTCCTCTTCTTATTTTACCTTTGCCTACCTCTATAAAACATCAAACTCCTCATTATTTTTAGACAAAATATCTACCTCCACTTACCCACCTATCTCCAAACCTTCATCATTCCCATCATCCACCTCCAAATATTTCACCTTTAAACCTTCCATCACAAAACCATTTAACACCAAACAAACCTAACCAATATCACCTACCAAAACCATTCATCTACCCATAATCCCAATGGTGAAACCTACTTTCAAGAATGTTCCCACCCCTAGAACCAAAATATCATTACCCTCAACACCTTTGTTCAAATATTACTTGACCATTTTATAAAGGTTGTTACAAACCTCTTCATTAACCCTACCACCTATCAAACCATTTGACCCTTCAAGTCCTAAACCATCATGTTTCGATGAAATTCTAATCTGTTCATACCTTAGGATACTAGGACACGACATAGAGAATTACAAATCTCTCTAAGAACTTGTCCATAACTTATGGGATGAGGGTGATCTATTGTGAGATAAACTTATTTTGACCTAATTGTGAACCCAACCATCAAATAAACCTACCCAACACTTATCCACTCCCACACTCTCACCTAAGAGTGATGAGGAACTGAAGCAGTCTCATAACCCAATACTTCCCCTTATCTACACTATCCATATGATCACCTGAACTTGGGCCCAAAAAAAGGATAAGGCAAAGTCCAAAGTTCCCATTACATAGAGATATCCTTCCACCCTTGAAACTTTCAATTAAACTCAAACACCTTCACCTTCACCTTCACTAAGACCCAAAATATCCATTTTGGGTGCCCCTCTTTCTAACCCTTCTAAATCTATTCAATGAGTAATTCTAAAACATCTGCACTAGACACTAATGAGGATGAGCCTATACAAACTAGTCAAAACCTCACCCTATCGCTGTCAAGCATTGATATAGTCCTTGTAATCTATAGAGCTCCAACCTAAAGACCCTCAATTTTGAAACCTTTATTAGAACCCTTCACCTTTCCACCCTTGTCACATTTAAGGATTTTGAAATACCTTATATTCATCCTAAAGATCATTATCCTCCTCTCTTCATTATTGAATACATAAATAAAACCCACATCAAAATGGTGATGATTTATTGGGGAGCTAGTATTAAAATTATCTCCTCTCATGATTATGACCAACTCTAGTTTCCTAAGAATATCATGTCATAAATAACAATGGTCCTCTTTTCCTTTAATGATACTATGGATACAACTATGGGGATAGTCATCCTCCATATCTTCTTGGGACCTCACATGCTTCTAGAGCTCTTATATGTTATAGAAGGTGAGTTATAATATAATATATTACTTGGATGACCTTGGATCCACACCATGAGTTGTGTCCCATCTACCTTTCATTGGTGTGTCAAATTTAAACATGATGGTCATGTTATCACTATACAAACTAAACCTAGTCCTTTTACATCTTGAAACATGACATATAAACCCAATGATGTTTTTCTTCCTTAGTCATCAACCTCACCACTAACCAACAACTAATCAATCATTACCATTGATGAAGCTTCAACTAGCTCATCTATCCCTTCTTTTTAGATCCCCATAGAGGACCCCTTGGAACCTACATTCCAACATCTCTCATTGGGAGAATTTTATATTTATCCTTGGATACCTTCCCTTCTCCTCAAGAGTATGGGAACCTTGACTATGATCCTAATTATGACCCTAATATCATAACCATCATTCTTTTCAAGATTCATAACCACCAAACTAATTTCATCTATGGGGAATTGATTGCTTCCTCTACCACCTCTTCTATCTAACCATTCACCTCCAATTTTTATTATTTGGACAAACTAGAATTTATAAAATTTTACCTTCACATGTGTTCCTAGAAGGAATTTGGCCTTTTCTATTATGAACATAGATCCCACAAGTTACATTCAATCAAAATCTAAAAACCTTGTGAGCTATTTGGCCTTGGGTCCATACCACCAAAAGAACCCACTGAGTCACCCAAACCCATCACCACCATTAAGGAAGGCATCTCATCTTGACCAAACCCATCTCCTTCAAATTATTAAGATTTAAAAAACATCCCTCTTAAATTTTTTTTAGTAAATAACATTAGTCTAAGCCCCCTAACCTATCAAAAGGATGGTTGAACTAAAACCTTTCCTTTGGTTCAGCCTAAAATGGTAGAAAATGATTCTCCTACCATACACACCATCCAATGTCAGGATAATGATTCCATTCTCACCTATCTTGGTATGGGGGATTCCTGTATCCAAAAATCCTTTCCTCTTAAAAACCAAAACATATTGAATGAATCCACTATCAATGTCAACATGGGTACTCAAGATAACCCTTGCATTGTAAAGATTGGTCAATCCTTAGATTCCTTAGTATAATAGGATTACCCTTCCTTCATTACTAAAGCATAACACTTTCTTGGTCCTATCAAAAAATTCCTAGAATCAATCCTTCTGTACATCTCCATAACATCATCATTCATCCCAATTCTAAGCCTATTAGTTAGAAGCTTCATATGATGCACCCTTGTATCATTCTTCTAGTCAAAGAAAATATTCAACACCTATTATCTATCAATTTCATTAAACCCTTTGACAATACCCAATGGTTTTCCAATATCATTCCCATTAATAAACCCATAGGGAGACTTCACCTCTATAATTGACTTTCATGATCTCAATCTTGATTATCTAAAGGATGACTTCCCTCTACTTAGCATCGACAAACTTGTTGATCTTACAATTGAAGATGAGATGGTGTCTCTCATGGACAATTTCTCAAGATATAATCAGATCTTGATTTCCTTTGAGGATCATCATAATACTTATTTCATCCCCCCTTGGGGAACCTTTTGTTATGGGATCATTCCATTTGGTCCAAATAATGTTGGAACAACCTACCTACATGTGATGACCTACATCTTCCATGATTTCATCCACAAAATCATAGAGGACTATGTAGATGATCTCCATGGGAAATCTAAATATCAAAAGGATAATCTAGAAGTTCTCAAAATTATTATTGATCAGCTAATCCATTTCTATGTCTGACTCAACCCCAAAAAATGTGATTTTGGGATCCTATCTAGAAATATTCTTATCTTTATCATCTTTCTTTAAGGAATTGAAGTAGACCCTAATAACGTTAGAGAGATCCTTGACATGCTACATCTAACCCACATTAAGAAACTCCACAACCTAAAAAATAATCTCCAATCCATTCATCACTTCCTCTCTCAGTTATTACATAGATGTCAACCTTTTCTCAATCTTCTTAGTAAAGATACATCTTTTAATTAGACTAAGGAATTCCAACAAGCCTTTGATTCACTCAAAGTGTACCTTCTTTCTCCACCCATTTTTTCCCCTCCTAAAGATGAACAACCCTTCTACCCCTATATCTCTACCAATGACCATTTCTTAGGGACAATGCTTGTTCATTATGATAAACAAAAAAAAGAGCAATCTATCTACTATATAAATTGGAAACTTATGGAGTTTGAGACTTGGTACACCCATACCGAGAAGATTTGCCTTACCTTAGTTTTCATGGATACTAAACTTCATCATTACCTCCTCAATAAAAAAACCTTTATCATCACCAACACCAACCTACTCAAGTACATACACTCTAAACCATACCAAAACTAGCATATGGCTAAGTGGATCAAGCTCCTAGTTGAGTTTGACCTTGAGCTCCTATAGTAGAAGTAGATTAAAGGGAAAGTCATCACCAATCAATTGGTTAAAGTTAATTTGCTAGAAAACCAACCACTTAATCTTTTGTTTCCAAATGATTCTATCATGACTCTTTCTCAATAAGACATCACCTACCAAATGATCATGTTTTTTTATTGCTCAAAGTACTAGTGAAGTTGGGGTGAAATAATTATTCTCATTCCCCTCGATGGAAAACCTCTTATTATTATTTTTAAACTTGATTTTGAGTGCACCAACAATATGGTTAAGTATGAAGCCCTAGTAATAGGTCTTCAAACTACTTTAGCCTTGGGATTTAAGATGATCATTAGCTTTGGAAATTCCCAACATGTGGTCAACCAAGTCAATGGATCATACCCATGTAATAATGATGTATTTAAAAAGTAAAAATAGATAGTAGATGTACTCTTAACATGATTTGATCATTAATTTATCTAATGTTTTCCATCATCTACCAATAAGTTCATGGATACAATGGCTTCCTTTGCTATCTAGATCCTATCTCAACCTACTGATTCTAGACTCTTTGTCACCATTCATCATTTTATCACCCCTTATTATATCCAATCTAACCTCCCTACAATTTTTAGTGTGGAGACATCTTCATCATATAGTCAATATGAGAAAAGTTCTAACTACCTCAACATCAACATCATTCCTCCAAACCTATCTAGGAATACCTAAAGAGCCTTTGTTCTGAGTAACTCTTATTATACCATACTAGGGGGAATCCTTTAAAAACATGGTTTTAATGGCATGCTTATCTATTTCCATGTATCCATGATGCTTCCCATACTATCAAGGAAACACATGATTAAATATTTGGGGGGCACTTTAGTGGTTTAACTATCTTTAAATGTATCCTTCACCTTGGCTACTATTGGCCTACCCTCAACCAAGACTATTAAAATTATGAAAATAAATGTGTTAAATGTGAACAACATGCTAATTTACATCATGTGCCAACCAATGGCCTTCAAGTATCCAAGTAAGTTTGGCCCTTATCATATTAGGGATCAAATCTCATTACAGATATCGATCCTCATTATTTAAAACATCAATACTCCATCCTCATTGCCACTTAGTATTTTACCAAGTGGGTGGAGGTTACTCCTCTTATCTCAACTAAAATTGATAAGATAGTTGAATTTATCAATCATCATATCATCTGTTATTTTTGTGTTCCCTATAAGATCATCATTGATAATGGTAAATATTTCAAAAAAATTAAGACCAAGGTCTTTGTGATTCATTTGACATATAGTTAAGATTTTCCTCACCTTACCATTCACAAGCAAATGGATAAGTGAAAGCCTCTAAAAAAACCCTCAATCAGATGTTAACCAAAGTGGTCAATGTATTTGGTTGGGATTATAATTTGTACATCCATTTCACTTTATGGGCCTATCACACTAGCATTCAATCCTCTACAGGTGCTACCCCTTTCTATCTAGTCTTCAGAATAGAGTTAGTTGTGCCTCTTTAATTCTAGATTCCCTATCTTCAAGTATCTTTGCAAGACATCATTTTTGAGAGTGACTATTTTCAATTATGTCTAGCACAACTTGAGATACTTGAAAAATGCCACCTATATGTGCTTAACCACCATCATTTCTACCAAGATTGAATCAAGTGTACTTATAACAAGTACCTAAAAGAATGAGAATTAAAAATCAAAGACCTCATTCTAAAGGAAAATCAACATGTGACCAATATGGAGAAGAGCAATCAAGGCAAGTTTGATTTCAATTAACTTAGACCCTACATCAAAACCCATACGTATGGATCCAGAGCTTATCATTTTTCCTCTCTTAAAGGTAAACAAAAACTTGAGCCTCTTAATGCTTCACATCTGCATCCTTTACTTTATTAAATTAAGATCAAACTCATCTTTTTGTCTAACTTAAGTTCATTCCTTGATTTATGAGATTTTCATATTCCTCACACTTTCATCCCATCCCCTTTGAGGACAACCAATTACAACATAAAACCATGTGATTAATCATCATAGTCATAGCCTAATATTAATTATGGGTACCATGGCTCTACCCATGGCATGGTTCTCATGGATACTTTTTGTCCCTAATCAGATAGAATCCCATGGTCATTATCTCTCAAAACCATCCCTTTCACGTATCATTAATCTCTTGTGATCTAGTTTTTTCCCTCATAAAGGTAAACCTCTAAGCCTATATAGGCTTTTCCATGTCTAACCTAGCATCAAAATAATTTGGGATACCAAAATATCACTTGGGTCAAATATCTCTAGCATGTAGACTACTCCCTAAAATGATAATTGCCTAAATTTAAAATTTCTTAAAAAGATACACTGCTCCCTTGAAGGATAACTATCAAAATGAACAAACCCAAACTTAGACCACTCCCTTGAAAGATGGCTATGTAAAATTTATCAAAACAATCATTTGAATATTCTCACATTGATCAACTTCACAAAGCTATCATAATCAAACAACAAAAGACCCTATATCAAAACCAAAACAAGTTATCCCAAGAAAGTTGCAATCAACATTCACATATAGTATTAGTAGACTTCCTACATCGATCAGTCTACACCTTGCATAAAACATGGAATTATCTATTATGGTTCTTACGTCAGCTATGAAAGGTGAAAACCAACCCATATAAAGGTTACAATACCTGTCACCGCACCTCTAATCTATCTCCCTTGCATACCATCTACAAATCAAGGGATTTAGATCTTACTTGACACAATGCGATCAAGCTACCATTTTATAAACCAATGTATTCTAATGTGAAGTATTCAAAAGGGTAATGTTCATTAAGACAATCTAACTTTGGTTGTGTTTAGTCTTTGCTAATGAAGGAGAATCATGCCTTTTTCTCATAATTGGTTCATGTATTCACTTAGACATATGTCTTTTGTTTTTTCTCTTTCCCCACATCTAGTTTGTTATCTAGCTTACTTTATGTGCTATCATCAAAAAAAAATATAAATCATATCATCATCACAACCATCATCATAACATCATAACTATGTCCATGAACACATAAACATAATCAAAACATCATAGCTATCATAATCAAAACACCATAAACATCAAAACATCATAACCATATATAAAATAAATAATATCATCATCATAACCATCATCATAATCACTAAAATAAACCACATCACCATGAACATCATAATCATAATCGAAACATCATAACCATATATAGAACCATAATCATAAACACTATAATCATGCATAAATCAAATCATCATCCATAATCATTACATGCCTAAGCTAGTGAGTCTACATCTCGTAAGCATAATCATAGCCATAAACATCAACAACCAAACCATGAACCATGAAAAACAAAATTATATATATATATATATATATATATATATATATATAATCATCATTTCATATACATCTTATCTCATCAATATAAAATAGTACATGTAACAATGTACATCTCTCTCTCTCAAAAATATACATCTCACTGCATTAACTCATAGGTCAGTATCAAAATCATATACATTTATACATATAATATGATAAAACTATGCCCCTAGGTCACCATTACCATTGGCCCCTCCTACACTACCACCACCATCTAGTGCCTACCCTCTTAAGGTGCCTACCTGTTTAGCCACTAATGTAGCCCACTGACATGGAGTCACTACACATGTACCACCTACCAACATGGCTCTATACTCACCCCATTAGGGATTTTATAGACACTATGTCAATATTATGGCCTCATAATAATGTAACTCCTTCACTATGGAAAATTACTGAGCCATAGGGATACTACCTGGTGGTCTTATTAGTGCTATAGTTGCTCCTCCTCTTTATCTCAAGGTGTCCCTCTCTTGGGTCACCAAACCTAGTGAAGTCTTGGCCTGGACCCTCTTGCCTCTCATAGTGGTAACCTAAACCTATAAAGTCATAACCTAGCCCTACAATGTGGCCACCTACCCCTATAACAATATTATCTATGCCTATGTAGTGGCCAACACTACTCTTGCCTATCCATTAGGGCCACCTCCCTATACCTATACCTATGGACCCCCACCAACTAGATCCACATCCATGGGATTCCTACCCCTACTATCTCATCTAAAATATCTAGTTGCATAGTTAGCCTAATACCATGTTGCATAGCCATCAACAAAAATAGCATCATCAATCTCTAATCTAGTAGGTAGCTCCTCAAATTTAAGAACCACTTCCAATAGCTATAATACTTGAAGCAAGAACTCAACATCCTCCTACCTATACTTTTGGAATGAACCTAGAATATCCTATACCAACCTAAAATTCCTATAAATCCTATCAAAAGGGATGAACTTAGGCTCACCCTCTCTCCTCCAAAAAATTCACCTCTAACTCTATATCAATAAAATATGCCAAGTGTAGTGGGCCCACCTTGAGATGACAAAATATGACCTCCAAACCACATCTTTGACCACTAAATAATCCAATGCCCCCTAAACTAATAAATATCCCTTGTGGATCCTCTAGCTCCTGTGATTGCATAATCACCCCTCCACCACAAGAAGGCCACGATGATGTTCATCTAGGTGCATCCCTCCCATGGCAACCCCATCAGTCTCAGAACCTAGATATGCTCATAAGCCCAATAATGAATTACAAAACCCATGTTGATGTGCTATATCCTATGTGATCTAAATCCAAAACTACCTTATATATCTATATTAATAAAATAGCTGGCCACCCAAAAGCTATCTAACTAAGCAACATCTCTAGCAAAACTCCTAGTAGTAGATATAACAACCACCCACTACTCAAATTAGGTAATGAAAAAGTAGGAGACTACAATCATCATCATATCAACCACCTATCATCTCTAAACCTCTGATATAATAGGTTATAACTAAATCCACTAGCATGCCATCTAGAAAGGGCCTGATCGTCACCATATAAGAGATCCATATGATCATCTCTCTCCTCCCTCTCAATATGATATATCAAATCCCCCCAAATGGGTAGCCATGTAATTTTATGTACATCTTCTAATAGGATGGTCATATTTCTCATCGATAGGATAAAAGTTTTTGTGTTCATATCCTATCTCTCGATAAGGGCCATGATCATAGTTGCATCTCATGACACACGCTATAAGTGCATCATTGTACCAAGGCTAACCTCCTCCATGTGTGTCTAATCATCATCAATCATCCCTTGATGGATCTCCAAAAAAATTTGAGGGACCTAAATCCTACATCTAAATATGATCCCATTCATATAAAGATCATTAAAAAACATATTTAGTTTTCTATTAACTACTTTAACCATGTATTTCACCTTATTTTTACCTCATTTCACCTACCTACTAAAAAACTACTTTTTTCTATTTTAACTACATTACCATATCTTTAAGCCTACCCTAAACCCACATTACCCACATTCTAAATGTTAAAAACTTTTGGCCTTAACCATTTCATCACAAACATCCTACCTTCAACCTTTTCCTTAACATTTTTATAAAAAATCTTTGACCCTTTGGTTGACTATCGATGGTCACTACAATCACTGATGGTCAACTAGTTATTTGGCCTATGGTACTTGACCATATATATCCAACTATGATCACCAATGGTCAGGTATGACCATCAATGATCATTATGTATGACTGTCAGTGATTAATCCCAACCCCATCTACCTAAAAACACCTACCCAAACTACCCATTTCTAATTTATAATCACACTAATTTTCCCCTCTACCCTACCCCCAACCTACATACCTTCCCAAATTTCATTTTCACTCACTAAATTTATATATAAAAAAAACACTAAAAAACTTGGGTAAACTCCCAAACCCTCCCCAAATCAATAAACAAACTAACCAAATTCAATGAAACTAACAAAAATTAACTAATCTAAATAGTTTAAGGTAGTACCTACCTCATTCCTTGATCATCATCAATGAGGAATCCTATCTCCCACCACTTTACCATGTCTCCATCCACCCTACATCCTTAGTTCCATTCTAGATCAACTCGATACAAATCTCACACCAATCAACTAATTAGTCCCTCCACCAATCACCAACCACCTTATTATCACCCTTATGAAAAACACCAAAATCACCAATCCATAGTAGACAGAGAATCAATAAGAAAATAGTGAAAATGAGTTCTATTTTTCACTTTTTAACCTATATAATTTTAGTGTTTTCCCCAAACCATCAATGTCAAGGTGACTGTTGGTGGTCGATGTAGAGACCCCTAACCATCGACAATCAAGATCTCCCCTTTTTACACTTTTGGCACCAACACTTTAGTGCCACCTTTTTGGAGATTACCGTTCTCCACCAAACCAAAACCAACCTTCAAAGAGTACCTATTCTCTAAAAACCAACCATGACCCATTGGAAAACACCCTCTCTAGCCAACCAACTATCCTACCACGTCCACCTTGATGTTGGCCATTTTGGCCCAAACTATCACATATTTTTTGATAACCTTGCCTTGGTCCTTTTGATTACACCAACTAACTTTTCCATGTAAACATTTAAATTTTAACCACCTAGTGCACACTAGACCATTTGTGTTATCTTGGGAGCACTTCCTACCTTGAATACCTCTAAAAATACCTACCATATCTATGAAACTTGCATTTACAAGTGTTCCCAACCACCATGCCTAAATGTGATCATATAATCCACTTTTCACTTGTCCTTCTAGAACTGACCTCATTATTAAAAACTATGGAAACTTAGTCTATGCATTATTTTAGTTATTACACTTAGTTGTATCTTGTGTGCACATTTTTTCTTCAACTACACAACCACCATTGTCACCTATTGGGTGACTCACCATAAACTATTCATCAGACCTGAACTTAATTTGGTTTCACCTCATCAATTCTTAGTTTGAGGGGGAACACCTCCTTGTATACTTGGGGAAACCATACCTTTAACTCATAATTTATTTTTGTTTTATACATTGCTGACATAAATTGCATAATAAAAAGTGGCAAAATATAGACACTAAAATTCTTCACACTATAATTCTAAATGTCAAAAAAATCCAAGACCACCTTAAGAACCCCTTTGGACTAATCTGACCCTTTGACCCCTAATCAAGCCTAACTTTGGTTTGTTTGACCACCTAACCAAACCCAATCTTTTACCCCACTTAACCTTCAACACTCAACCATCAATGGTTAGATTGATTGTCAATGTTCAAGTACCTTCCCTATCTAAATAAATATAACACCAGTTATGTACAAGCTAGCATGACACAATTTAATATGTTCACCTTAACCATTACTAACACATCATGATGCATAAAAATAATTAGCCTAACCTCCTATGGAACCTTTTACCTCCATCTCTCTTTTCCTATAAAAGGAGGGGAACATGAGGTGAAAAAGGAGGAATCAATCCATAATCAAGGATTGTAACACATATCTAATCAATCTATCATCTATTAAGGCATCCTTATAGAAATTTAATAATTATGATAGAGACCTGAACCTCTACCAAAATTAATCCAAGATCAGTCATCAGCCATTAAGTAATAAACTTGATAAATTTTAGATTTTAGGTTCTATTTGTTTGGTTTCTAACTTCCTTACCCAAATCAGACCTTTTTGTGTCTTATCTCCTAACCCCCAAACCTTAACTAGACCTTTAAAAATCCATCAATTGACCATTGATCCCTTTCTATATCCTAAACTAGATTCTTTTTTAACACATCCACAACCCACAATAACCATTGATGGTCAACCTGACCACTGATGGTCACAATCAACTGTTGAAGGTCACCAAACTACCAAAAATAATCTTAACCATCAATGGTCATCACCAACCATCGATGGTCACTATGGTAAGAAATAAAAACAAGTTATTTCTATGTCCCTACCAATTCATAGAGACATCACATATTTTTTGAACCCAACCTGACCCATTTAGCATTAGTATTGACCCACTATTTTCTATAATTAGTCTATTTACTTTATCAAGCATTCATTTCTTCTTGTATTTCATATTAGTATTTCCTATCATTTTATATAAGTAATTTATATTCATTTATTTCAACTTAACTATTTTAAGAGTGTAGATTGATAGACTCGTAGTAAGCTCATGCTTCTTGGATCTAGCTCATGCTAGGCAATCCACCTTGCTACCCAACAACCCCTTTACATGAGTGATTTATTATCTACAAGTCATTCTTCTAAAGACAAAGAGGATCTCTTCAAAATAATCTAGATCAAATGTGAAAAAATAAATAGGTTCTTCTACCACACCCTTATTACTAGTTTCTTACATATTCTTTCTTAAAAAATGAATAGAAATTGAGAGAGAGAATATTCATGAAAATTTGGCAAGTTTCTTAGTCTCTTGATCATGAATAAGACATAAAACTTTTTTTGGCAAAAAAACTTCATTATTGATAATATTGACTATATAATTGTGTTTCATAGTTGATGGTGTTTGACTAAGCTCTAATGGTGGAATACACATTTTAATACTTCATTTTGGCTAAACCTAGAGTGTCTCTAGATCTTAGATCTATGTATTCTCCTACCTGGATCCATAAAATCTTTTTATCTGATGAATCTACATATGTGGCATCCTTACCATGCTATTTTTCATATTTTAAAACATGATCATTGTTGCCTTAGACACATGTCCTCATCTCATACCCCATCTAGAAACTAGATCAAATCTGATCTATTGATCCCCATCAAAGTCTCTTGGTCTTAACTTTCATCATCAATCATTGATGATTGATTCAAGCTTCTTTGATTATAACACTTAGTAGCATCACATGCTCTATGTGGACCACATAGTCTATTTCCATCTAGCTAAATCTTTTACACCATGTGGTAGCCTTGCATGTAATCTAGGTTCATTGACTCAATGGATAATCGTTAATCTTTGATTTGTGTGATCAAATGCATGCCATTAATCCTTTAAACCATCATGGTTGTGGCATTTGGCACCTTTAAATTCAATCTCAAGATCCACTAACTCATTGACCTTGTGCTCACAATCAATCTTAATTTTCATTATTTAATGCATGTCATTGATCCTTGATGACGTATTAAGCCTAGTCTTTAATGTAGATTATTGATCAAGATTTATACACAAGAATACACATCATCAATCTTGATCTAGGGACATATTGACTTATTGACTCTATTTATTACC
>JARHVA010007930.1:45000-52500 GCA_037957365.1 Torreya grandis | reverse complement strand
CTTTGTAAAATAGGTTAATTATATAAGAGGGATATGGTGGGAGGGTGAATAAGTTCACCTTGCTTGTAGCTTAAGAGAATGTCTTTCCAACTAGGAACCTTGATTGGTCTCTTTAGTGGCTCTTAAAAAAAGGAAATAGAGTCTTGAAAATATTATAGAGCAAGCTCATTGAGTTGTGCTATGGTTTTTTGATCCACATTTTGAATAACTAACTCCTCCTCTAGGAATAATTCTTGGACAACCTCAACTAGCACCTACTCCTTCTGAATGCTCCATTTTATTGATTTCCACAAGGGGAATGTATAGGTTATAGACACCTTATCCTAATTTTGATTTTCTTCCTCATTCCTTATATTTAGCTCTAACTCTTTGATTTGTCTATCTATATTTTCCTACAATGGCTTCTCTTTAAGGTGGTTAGTGGTTTTATGAAGATAAGGAACACAAGAGGGCTGGTATGACATAAAAGAGGATTGTTCAATAAAATAAGTGGAATATTAGATCTCAATAATAGTCTTCTCCTTTATTTTAAATCTCTATTTGATCAAATTACAAGAAGGGAATGTTTGAGAAACACGTGAAGGACTTTTAATACTTGAAATTTCACTTGAAATGGTCCCTTTAGGAATAATAGGTGGTATATATGAGGGTAGAGGTGGTGTATATGAAGACACATAAGGTTCATGGAGTCAGGTTTGTTATTCTTCATGGTTTCTTAGATTATCCTCAATGTTTTGAATGAGAACATTTACATCCATCATCTCACATGAGAATATTTTCCAGAAATTTCTCTCAAAAGGTACCCATTCTTATTTTATTATCTATAATGCATCTCTCATGTAATGAAATATGTGATTAGGGATATTTTGACCATATACCCTTTATGTATTAAGGTATATTATGTACCCTACATAGCCTAAGATTATTTGATTCAAACTTGAAATGGATCAGTTTGAGGAGTAAATAGGGACATCTTGAGCTTGAGGAAGAGGATACACCAAATCTTGAGAGCCACTTGGGGTGAAACAATTAACATTATTTATCTAATATGAAGGATAAGGGAGCAACGAATATGCATTTTGATGAAATTATGTGACAATACATACTAAAAAATGATGATTAGGCACATGGGCTACTTATATCAGTTATTGAATACTTGGACCTACCATTGGTGTTTGTGCACATGCCTCTAAAGGCTAATTGGATGAAGAGAACACCAAAGCCCTTAACTTAGTGAATAATTTAGTCCCATCAAGCATGCCAAAAAATTTTATGGCATGGAGTTACACCCTTGCAGTAGGATTATGTGGGATCCTCCACTCCTATCTAGAATGTGGTAATACCTTGGGTTGTGGGTATTCTATAGTGAGGTTGAACCTTTAGAGAAGGTTGGTTTCCTCTTGGTAGATCACCTAAGCTAATGTTTTTTCTTGGAAACGGGTTATAAAGAGGGTATAGGGTTTATAATAAATATAAAAGGGTGATGCACTAAATTAAATGGAAACTCACATAAGCTTGAACAAACACTAATTCAGAAAAATGGATTATTGCTCACATAACCTCACAAACTAGCTAATTTACATAAGTATTTCACAAACTAGGCTGACTACGAAAAAAATAAAGTAAAGAGGAATTGTAAGATTCACATAAAGAATCAATTAATGGAAATAAGATAATAAGTTCAGACCTTAATATAGCTTAAAAAAACCTTAAAATAGGCAAGAAATAAGGATAATGGACATGGAAGAAACTCCCTCACAAGACCATACACAAGCTTCTAAACACTAGTTAAATGTAAGAGATACGTCAAAATTAATCTTATTGATACAAGAGGTAGTTATTACAAATTTTGACAGGGTTTTACCTTATGAAATGAGAGTATCTTAGTCTTCATGAGTTTAAATGAGTATATCTTACAATGGGGAAAAATGGGAGATATAAGAGAAATGGAGAAGAGAAAGAGGATAAACATGCCATCAAAAATCAATAAATGAGATTCCACCACCATTTATGAATTCTCAACCACATTTAGATCAATTAGGAATAATTTTTCAATGATAAATTAACCTTAATTATCTCTAATATCCTTATATCCCTATCATTAGCTGAGAAACACACTAGAAGACAAGAATTTGTTGAGGATGATGAGTCATGATCTTGCTAAGAAGGAAAAAAAATTTAAAGACCCTAAAAATGTATTGAGTGATTGAACTGCACTCTAAAACCACCAAATCCCTCTCTTAGGACTCTATGACATCTTACTCATTCCCTCTATATAAAGATAAAATCTTCATATCAATGGACTTGATAGATCGATGACCATGTCTACTTTAAGTGGATGTAGGTATCTACCGAAAGTGGATGATATGACTATGTCAAAAGATAAGACACTTTTTTATATCTAATTTATATCTACCTCAATTATAAATTATAAACATATGCCCACTATAGATGAAAACCAATCCCATTTATTGGTTTTCATATAGTCATAATATTCATGAAAATCCACCAGGTTGCTTAGTCTCTTGATCATCAACCAAACATAGAAGTTCTTTAGCGATAAAAATTAATTATTGACAATATTGAATGTATGATTATGTTTCATTATTAATGGTGTTTAACTAATCTCTAATGGTGGTATACACATTTTAAATTTTTTTTTGACTCAACCTTGATTATATCTATATCTTGGATTTATGTATTCACCTACTTGGATCCACAAAATATTTTGATCTGACATGTCTACCTATGTGGCATCCTTTCCACATTATTCATCATATTTTAAAACATGGTATCTATTATTTTATACACATGTACTCATCTTTTTCCCCCTCTATAAATTAGATCAAATCCATTTCATCAATCCCCATCAGAGTCTCTTAGGCTTGAATTTCATAATTGGTCATTGATCATTGATTTGGGCTTCCCAAATTATGATACTTGGTAGCATCACATGATTTTTGTGGAACCTACAATCAATCTCCATCTATTGAATTATTTTATACCATGTGTTAGCCTTACATGTAAGCTACGATCATTAACTATTTTGACTTGAATGAGCACCATCAATATTTAATATTTATGATCACATATATGTCATTGATCCTTTAAACCACTATGATGAAACACTTGGAACCATTGAATTCAATATCATGATGTTATAACCATTGAATTCATGCTCTCCATCGATATTGATTTTCATGATTTAATGGGTGTTATTGATCTTTGATGACCTATTGAGCCTAGTACTTAACATCGATCATTGATTAGGATTTTTATGCAAGAATACGCACCATCGATCTTGATTTAAGATCCTTTTGACTTATCAACTCTATTTATCACCCTCATTCCATTGAAATATAATCTGATCAAGTGAGGTCCTGACACTTGGAAGCCACATATTCAATTTTAGGATCTTTTAAAAATTTCGAATCTAAATTGCTATTTACAATGGTTTAATTTGACATCCCTGGGCATATCTCATACTATTAGATATTTTTTGAAGGCTTATATATTGAGATATAAAACTCATCAAGAAACTAAATTTTCATGGCATAAATTTGGCATGAAATACATCATTTCCATGTAATCCTTCAACTTTTGTTGGCTTTCTAATTACTCTTTTCAAATGGATAATAAAAATAACATGTTCATTTATGCATGACATGCCAAGATGGTCCTATTCTTATAGGGCATTTTATAGTCATATTTTTAGCCTTTAAGGCTTTGGTAAACCTATAACACTTTGTGTAAACTTCCTTGATGCCCCTAAATGCTTGAACATCATGGAAACCTACTGGATCTTTTACTTGCAATTCAAGACCTAATTTTTTGTGTGCCTCCTAAAAATCATCAAATTAAACTTTAAATATTTATTAAAATATTTCAAAATATTGAAAGTGACATGTGATCTTCTCCTTTCACCATTGGATCACTCACTAAACTAGAACACTGCTTAACTTCTCAATCCACACTAGGACCTACCAAAACACTACACTACATCATCAATTCAAGATCACAAAGGGACTAGTCATGAGGTTAGAAGGATAATAAAAGGGTTTAAGATAATGGCTTGATCCATTCAGGAAAAAAAAAATTATGTATGGCATTTTTTTTCAATAGATCCTCCCCATTAACTTGAGTTCTACCCTACTTGTATGGACAAGGAAGAAAATGGCCTTCTTTGACAATTTTTGGTTTTTTTTAAATTTAAGATATAATGATAGAATGAAATACACTTTGGGAAAAGGATTTTGAATTAACCTAACTAACCATATTAATTTATTTCTTTATTTAAGTTCCTATGTACTTCTTCAAATGCCTTCATTTCAACTAGTCAAATATGGCATAGTGAACAAGATAGTGAGAGAGTGAAAACTTCAAGTGGGGGGATTTTTAAGGATTACCTAAGGAATATAATTCCATGAATGGTATTATAAAGTTTCACACACTAATTTTTATGTATCATATTTAGAAACTAAAGGCAAATTTAGTGAAAAATGTGAAGGGTGAGTGAACGAGGAGTAATTTAGACTACAAGAAATGATAACTCATCTCCAAAAGAATATTGATGATTAGGGACACCTACAATGCATGTTGGATCATGTGTAAAAACAATCCCTATTATTAAAATTATCATATATATCCTTATTTTTTTTGGATGTTCCAAGAAAGCCAAATGATGAAGGCAATTTGTTCAGCAAGTAGTTGAATAGTCCTATGACACATTTCAAGAGTTTCATGGTTTTGGGAGATTTGTATAAGTATACCTTGCATATTATATTCCATATTAATTATACTTCATGTGTATCTAATTTTATCATCATGACACATGTCTTAGTGAGTCTTAGACTTCATTCTCTTCTCCTCTCTTTAAAATTCTATAAGTAGTAGCCATTTTGGCTATTGTAGATTAATACCACAGCATGTATGGTGAAGTCCTACTAGAATGATATTTTATTTTAACTTTGAAAAATCAATAAAATTATAGTTTTTATTTCATTAACATTTGTCTAAGTGTACAATGTGATGTATAATGAAGTTAGTGATAATCTTTTATCCTTTCTTCCCTTATCCTCTAATGTTTATGCAAAAGTTTTTATTCTAACAGGTCATATAGAGTGTAGCTAGTGTGATAGGCTTCTTTCAAGTATAAAATTATTCTTAGAGTGTGCACTTTACCCTTTGGTTCACTTAACTTATGTTGTCTCATGTACATCACCTCTATGTTAAAACACTTATGTTAGAATCTTTTAAGACTTTGAACCTAGTTTGTAGGTCTTAATTCATTGTGATATAAGTATAATGGTCTTGTGTAAATCATCTTGGTGTATCACCTATTTATTTTAGTTTCCTTTCATGCAAAATATTATTTGTTTTCCCCTCAAACAACTAGTTAAGTAGGTGATAAGCATTTCAAGGTATATTCAGGGATTTAGCCCTTAAACCTAGAGGTCTACTTCTACCTATAGGTAAGCCACCTACCAAGAAGTATTCCCATGTTGCCCAAATCTTGAGGAGGCTTGAAACTCCACCTCTAGGGTGCAATATTTGGTGACAATAGGAACCATACATCAAGGATTATATTTTTTAAGGAACTTTTTGGATGTGTTTCTAGAAGAATTACCTAGATTACCAGACAAACATAGATTACCTATATATTTACTACATGATTTTAAGCAAGGAAATGATCAAGAATAGATATTTTTTACCTCACATGTATGATGTATTTGATAATATACAAGGGTAAACCATATTTTCCAAGACTAATCTTATAATAGGTTATCAAAAATTGAGAATATTTGATGAGGATATTCTATAAATAACACTGAGAACTTGATATAAGCACTATGAGATCATAATGTTACTTTTTGGGTTGATAAATTCTCATGCAACATTTATGAATCTCATGAATAATGTGTTCAAGGATTATCTAGATAATTTTGTGTTGGTATTTATATATGATATATTTATATATTATAAGGATGAGGAAGATAATATTCAACATCTAAAACTAGTTTCGTAGTGTTTATAAAAGCACATGTTGTATGTCATTTTTTATAATTGTGCATTTTTCCAAAAGAAACTAAATTATTTTTAACATATTATCTCCAAGGATGGAATTTTAGTAGTTCCAGTGAAGATAAAATCCATAATGGAATGGCCAACACCTAAAAATATTTATTAGGTAATGATTTTTATGGGATTAGTAAGTTATTATAGAAAATTTATTACAAATTTCTCAAAGATAGCTAATATAATTATCTATCTTTAGTGGAAGAATCAATGTTTATTTTGGTTACACAAGCTTGAGAAAGCCTTTAAGGAGATGAAAAGGGGGCTTAATTTAGCACCAGTGTTAAGAGTTCATGATCCTAATGGTCATTTATCAGTGATCACAAATGCATATATGGATGGACTTAGAGGAGTTTTTATACATGATGGTTTAGTTTTAGTATATGAGTCTACAAAAATGAAGCCATATGAAGTGGATTTTATCCCTCATATTCTATAACTTATTGTAATAGTACACACCTTACAAGTTTGGATGCATTATATATTGCGTAAAATATTTGAGGTAAAGAATAAAAACATAGGACTCAAGTACATATTCACCCAATCAAACTTGAATGACCGTTAGAGATGTTGGTTATAATTCTTATCTGATTATGATTTTTATTTTGATATTAATTATATCAATGGAAAGGAGAATAAAGTTTATAATGCTTTGAACTATAGAAGGTAATTTAATTATTTTCAAGAGATGAATTCTATGATTAAGTCAAGAAAACATTATTAGATAATGCTTAGAATCCTAGGTGTAAAAGATTAAAGATAGAGAGTGATGGTTTTTTGAGGTAAAAAATTAGGATTTATTTTTCTAATATAAAGAATCTAAGAAGCATAGTGCTAAATAAACTACACAATTCCCCATATTCAATACATCTAGGTGTAACCAATCTCATGGATAACCTAATACCATTGTATTTATAGCAAGGGATCAATAAATATGTAATGTATTGTATTTCTCATTTATTGGAATATTAATGTGTGAAAGCTGAACATGTGCATTCGACAATATTGTTATACCCACATGATATATTAGAATAGAAGTGGAAGGTGATTAGAATGGATTTTTTCTAAGGGTTGATGTTATCATGAAAATGACATGATATGATCTTGGTTATAGTTGAAAAACTAACCAAATTATCCCACTTCATACCAAACAACTTGATAGATGATGCATCTATGCTTATGAAGAAAGTTGTGAAAAAGTGTATCATTTACATGGATTAATATAAAATATCATTTTGGATCGATAGCCAAGAATGACTTATACATTTTTGTTGACTTTTAATTCATTGATGAGTACATAGTTTAATTTTATCACTACATATCACCTTAAAACTAATGGATAGACAAAGATATTTCACCAAGTTTTAGAAGATAACCTTTATATGTATTGCATGGATATAAAAGTGGTAAGAGTACATTCCATTG
>JARHVA010007930.1:0-37500 GCA_037957365.1 Torreya grandis | reverse complement strand
TCCCATGGAGACTAAAGGATTATGATTTACAATGGTTATATAATCTATTGAATTAGTTAGTCAATGAATTCAATCCTTTAGCTGACATGTTATTAGCACATTTCAATATCAACATTGGTGATAAGGTCTCTAATGCAAAAATTACATAACAAAAAAAAATCAAATCAACATCTCATAGACTATGTGCTTCGATATAAGACTATCTTGGCTAATATAACTAGCCCAACGGTAGATCAAGAGTTATAATATCTCTTGAAATAGATCCTTCTACTAGTATTACATGAATCTATTGTGTTCAAACTATTCTCTTACTTCACTATATTATGTCATACACTAAATGAAAGAGAAGTAAAACTCATTTCAATGCGTGAACTCAAGTATAAAAGCATCCCAAATACAACAAACAAGAGTAATAGAAAAGTCCCATACAAGGTCAAAGTCAATGATAACAAGAATCAAAATCAACCAATAGTCAATGCAGCGTCAGATCTCCCTCAGGATGTGGTTTTATTAGCACCTCCTCAATACACATTTACCAATCTACCAATTTCTCCAACTAGTGTTTTATATTAGTTATTAGAGTGTGACATGATAACTCTCCCTCTTATTCAAGAAGTTGATGCAATAAAGCCTCTTCCATGAGGATATGATCAGGATGCATTTTGTGATTTTCATAGGGCACTAGGCCACAATACTAATAGGTTCATTAGATTGGGACATAAGATATAGGACTTTATAGATGACAACCTACTTGATATTGGCACTTCAGTTGAGCTTCCACAGGCAAAGCCAACATAGGATAAATATTTGAAAATATTCTTAGATCCATTTCCATATCATTCTAAAAAATAAAAAATGGACACATCAGGTGTTCACCACACATACCATGCACATCATCCACTAGTTACATACTAGGCACCTTCAGTTGAGTCACATCCTTTAAGCGGGATGATAGGTGTGTATGAGTCTAAGGTTCCAACTAGACCTTTGATATCATTCTCAAATCAAGAGATTATTGAGGATAATTTAGATTATAATGAGCTCTTTATTAGATTACATATTCATAATGGGCCCATTCATAGTGTTCTCATCAATAATGGTTCCACTTTCAACCTATGAACCATTACATTATTATAGCATTTGGGATATTTATAATAGGATATCAATCTGACAGATATAGTTATCAATGGATTCAATGGGCACATATAGAGTTCATTGGGTGAGATTGTACTTTATAAATTGGTCCAACACATATGACCACACACATCACCATAGTTCCCAGTGTAAGAGTTTTTGATATGTTACTTGGGCACCCATAAATTCAAAAAATCTGAGCAGTATCATTTATAGTTCACAGATGCATGAAATTCATTCACACTAATTAGGTTATTATAGTTGGTGGATTTCCAAATGAGTTACCACTCCCCACTTTAGAGCCATCTCCTTTGTAGTCACCAGTTCCATCTTTTGCACTAGTTTTAGTTTCCCCACCAATTATAGTTCTTCCTCCAGTACAATTTTAGACACAATTGAGGCACCCATCACTAATATAGAGAGTTTTTACACCTCCACATCTTCCAACTATATTATTCACACCAAGTGAAATAACATTGAGATCTCATGATTCTAAACATAAAGCACACTTTTAAATAACTCCTACTTCTAGATTGATCCGTAAGAATCCCTTAGTTGCATCCACTTCTCAAAGTTACATCCCACATTTATTTTTCACTTAAGAGATATCAAAATAGTTACATCACATATATTTTAGAGTCATAGTCTCAACCTTTCCATCATGCTTCATGATCATGCATGATACTTTTGTTTGATATAGGACACCATGATAGAGAGTCTCATCCAAGACTCATCGGTTAGTATCATTTATTCTTAAACTTTATTATACATACTTTATTTCAAAAATAAAAAAACAATACAAAATAAAAAAAATCCAAAAACATTCAAATAATTTCAAAACAAAAACAAATTTCAATTATATGCATCATCCATGCTTTACATTACTACTACTATGATAGACTTACATTTATTGTTCTATGATATTATTTTCCAATTTACCTACATTACCATGCTTCACTTGATCTTATTCAAGTGTGTGTAGTGACACCCAGATCCTTGATTGACTCACTCTACCCATTGAGGGGGCATCTTCTTCTACATTTGAGATACACATCGATATACATACCCACTTGGGGCATATTTTACATGACTACACCATCTAGGTTATGTCATTCCTACACCACACACTCTAGTTATCATGTTAACATACATTACCTACTAAACTCACATAGATTACCATAGTGACCCTCACTAGTATCTTTCACTTGTGTATTTCCTAGCATATACCTAGTCTTTTACTAACATGTCTTTCATACTTTCACTTCTTGCTTTGATTAGTTAGATGTGATTGCACTTCCAATATATACATGCTTTCCTTTATTAAATAGCATAGCTTGATATGTTTGTATTTTCTTAGTTTTTATTTCATTCCTTGTATGTGTATTAGGACATTTTCTAATGTCCTTTACTTATATTCATGTGTGTGCCTTAGGACATTTGTCAATATCCTTTGTTTGTACTATTCCATGTGTCTGTGACCCTTGTCCCATTTTTTTTTCGTTTCAATTGTATGTGTATGTGGCATTTGAAATTTTTTTGTATATCTTCTTTCTATTTTAAGTGACATCTACCCATGTCCCTTGATTTCATGGCCCCTTGGCCACAATTATATGTTTCTTACTTCTTACTTTGTATTCTTTTTACCTAATAGCTTTTCTTGTTTGTAATGCCATGATCAATATCATGCATTTCCTTGATTTATTGGATGCTATGATGGACATAATGATCCATCCCTTCTTGATAACAAATAAAAACTAACAACTAACACTTTCAATTCCATTTTAGTACATTGTACATGATATTACATTGTTACATCTATCTAGGCATATCCTTATTAATATAACAATCTCTCAAATAAAACCATGTTATATCTTGAGATATATTATTGATAATTGCTATATCATGTATATTTCTAGCTTAACACACTTACAGGGATCTTTCTTTTGAGGGCAGTCATTGCAACATCATCATTCCTACCCTCAGAAGAGGGGGAAACAAATAGGGGTTTTGTCATAGAGATCAAAGCTCCTAACAGTCAAAAAGGAAATTTTTAAAACACTCAAAAAAAATATAGACATTAGACTAGGTATAATAGACCAAGTAGATAGTAGAGAATTTAGAATAGTTACCATATTTAACCTTGGACAATAGTGCCAAAGTTAGACTACAATGCCGAATATCAGGGTGTCTTGTTTTTTACACTCCTATCTAGATAGAAAAAAAGTAGTTTTTCTAGATAGTAGAAAAATCATTTTTTCTAGAAATAGCTAGAAAAGTGAGTTCAATCATAGGTTTACCAGCTCAGTAAAGTCTAGATGTAGCATGTTTTAGTATATTTTTTACTTAGAAAATCCATATATATGGGTCATCATGCATGACATGATTTCTCTCACTTCTAGTTTTAGATTAGGTAATTGATATAGCTTCTAGATCAGAATCCATATTGTAGACACTAGTGATTGGGGGAATGTGTGTCACACATTGATCCTCCCCTTTTTTTAAGTTTAGTTTATTTTTTTAGCATCTCTCAGTAGTTACAAGCCTTACTCCATCTATATGTGGTTATAATCATTTTTTTATTTTTTCTTGTATACAAGCTTAACTTCTCTAGTATCGAGTTCCTGAGTTGGCTACCTCATAAGCCTATTGCACTAGTTTTAGAGTGGATTTCATACAATCCCAATATCCATCTTTTGAAATGGCCAAGATTAGCCTAGTTTATAGCAGACATTTAGCTATCCATGATAACATTATTAGATCATAGTACATTCATGGGATTTGGGAGCCATCTCATATGACATCTATTCTATACCAATATTACTTCGTAGCTTCAATTCATGAGGCAATGATAGAGCTCAAAGACTAGCTACCCTTTGTATTCTTGAGCCACCTATTTAGAGGGATTGGACACATAGTAAAAACATTGATTAACACATGTATGACTCATTAGATTCACTTAATAAGCAATGATGGATCCAAAGGACTAGCTATCCCTTGTATTCTTAAGCCACTTATTCAGAGGGATTAGACACATAGTCCTAACATTGATTGACACATGCATGATTCATTAGCTTCACTTAGTAGGTGATGATGGAGCCAAAGGGCCTACCTTTGCATTATTGAGCCACATCCATGTTATTTATCACTTAGATCTATTTGTTATATTGCTTTTGGTATAACACACACCCAATATAATCTAGCATCATAATAGGTTTTATATTGGTTTACATACCCAGTGAGGTATACTCATTCCTTTCTCTTCCTCATTCTCTTACCCTAATTTTCTATATTATTATTTTAGATATAGTATATCTAGTAAGGACTGATCTACTCTATGTTTTTCATTATAGATTAACACTTCACATTGTGGTCTCTCTACGCACATCTAACATCACATAACTTCATGAGCTTCACCTTTTTAGGCAAGTTCAGGTAAGCTTTCTATTTTTACTTTATCCTAGTATTTCTCTTCAATGAATCACTAGAATAAATGGTGGGGAAAATGTATTCATATAAAATGTAAAATTTGGTAACTTGAGTGTGGATAATGACACCCAATCCATAGGTCCATCTTGTTTGCTCTCATGACCCTCATAGACATGTTTTCACTAATTCTCAATCATCCATAGCCTCTAAAACTAAACCCTTATAGACCCATATTTATTTTTCCATGCTTAGTCCATCCTCATAGGTCCCATTAGCCATAGACAATATCATCTAAACTTAGACTATAGTGCTGATACCCAGGGTATCATATTTATAGTGCTATTGTCCAAGTGTAGTTTGGCTTGTAATGGTCATGTTCTTCCAAATCCTTATCCTAATTCATGTCAGCCTAACATGAATTCATTAAACCCATGATCATTATATCCCATATAAAATTAAATTTAGAGTCCATTTAGAAGGGTTGAAACTCATTTACAAGAGATAAATAAGAATACAATAAAGACCACTCAAGCACTTTTTTGTATTCTCTACATATAACCATCCAATAGTATTTCAATATTATTCAAACCTTTACAATAGTCCCTAGTCATTCCAATTACATCCATTTTTGCATTTATTTGAATTTTCATCACACTATTACAACAAGCACTTTAATGGGAGAACTACATATAAATTGATCCCTCCTCAGAGTATTGGTATGTAGGCAACACGCCCACACATGGGGTTTGAAGTGGATCTAGCATATCCATTACACACTAACCCATCCTCTCCTTTCTCCAAATTTTACATTCAAGTTCAAGCATAAATATTACCTAGGGTATTGAATACTAAATGTGGTACACAATGAGCTCCATGGATTTTCAAGCTTTGATATTTTACAGGTAGGGTCACAAAGACTTGATGCATAAAACCCAAAAAGCTTAGATAACCAAGAAAATAGTGCTAATATAATAGTACAACACGAAAACCCAAGGTGTCCCAATTTTAACACTCCTATCTAATCAAGAAAGGAACTCTAGATTCTTATCTACAATAGTCTTCCAAGCCTGCACATAGATTTTTAGACCCTGTCTCAGTCAAAATAACACAAAATCAATTTTTTAAAATTTTCTCTCTCTCTCTCTCTCACTACTATTTTTATAAAATCCCTAACTATAGTTAAATTTCAAAAATTAGTAGCCTAATTATTGTATATTATTTATTGATTTTATCTACTCTAAACCATTTTATTTTTTAGGAATTAAACATCTAATTTCCTAAAAATAATAAATCACTATGGGAGGGTTTTGAGGACATGTAGGTGGTTCTATGTCCTCTAAAATATCACCTATGTCACTTTTTTTAGTGAATATCTTCTAAAAACATAATGATTACCTACACACATGAAATAATAACTTGATCAAATGTAAAAGAAAAGGAAAAACTAGATTGTGGGATATTATGATCATGGGGAACATAAACCTTATTGTCTTGTATATTACTTGCATTAACCCCAATGATAGGGGTTTAAAATCACATGTATTTATCATTTAGCGATTGTTTGTAATCAACAAACATGGTGTGTTAGAATGAATTTGGCTTAGGCCCTTATTTGATCAAGCATGTAATGTTTCGATGTGATAGATGAGTAGTATGTAGAGTATTGAGTTTTATTATTGATTAGTTTTATGTAATTATGTTCCAAAATAGTAAGTGCTAGATGTAAAATGCCTTGTGAGGATCTTTATATAGAAGGAACCTTGATCTAAATGTGAGACCTAGTTCACTAATTGATAAGTTGTAAAATAGGGATGAAAATATAAAAAAAGTCTTAAAGTATATTTAGGACACAAAACATAAAAAAAAATTATTTCTAGATGCTAGATCCATAATTAGACACTAGTGACACATGATGCTACTATCTTGAAAATGGTGCTAGTGTCTTGAGGCCTAAAAATAGAATTAGGACTAAGTAAGATAGGCTAGAGGCCCCTATTATTGGGATGAGGTGACTTAGGACCACTGAGGGTGTAATTAAAATAAGGAAGATAATAAATAATAAATATCAAAAGACCTAGAATGACCATGTGATCAAGGGTTTTAGTCATCACTAAAACCTTCATGTGAAAGAGAAATAAAAGAAATAGTACTTTTTGTTACTTTACACATTCTAAAATAATAATTAAATTCAATTTATAATATATATATATATATATATATATATATATATATATATATATATATATATATATATATATATATATAATTTATTCCATAAGACATTAGCATTAGCTTAATGTAATCCATGGATGATAGAGTGATAGCCTATAACACTAGCATTATCATTACATTACTATCATGGCTCTCTAAAAAAGGGACCTAATATAGATAAATGACAATAAAAATGATAAAAATCTTAATCAATAATTAAAAAACCATGGAAAATGAGGGTATCCTTACCATAGTGACCTCCTCATCAGCCTAGATGATTGCCTCCAACTCCTCATAATAGGTCATATTCACTCATCTTCTCAACATGTTTCTTGTCTCAAAGAAATAATTCTATTAAAATAAAAAGGTTAAAATGATTTTTGACATCAACTAGTCAACATACTTAACCAATGTTTTAAAAATGAAACCTAAATAATTTTGACCCATACACAAATTTCTCCAACCATTACCCAAATATTCTAATCGTGATATCTCAAGAACCATAACTCTAATTTAAATTTTTTTTCTTGTATGTGGGAATCAATACCAATATCCCCCACATCATACCAGTTACACTTATATCCCACTAAATTATATTTATAAATGATAAAACTCATATTTACTTAGAAAATGCATTATAAACCATAGGTCTATGTTAGTCCCAATTTACAAATGATTCCTCTGTGAGAACCAAAATGTTGATCTTGAAATCATATTATCAATGTTAACTATAACTAACTTGCCTATTGGTATCACTTTTGGGTTTATAACATTACCTCAATTTTTAATATCACACAAAAAGGGGGCATATATACATTATTCACATTGATATATATTGACATAGATATTTAGATGTTTAAATTTACTCAGTTGCTTAGACATACAGATACATAGTTGACTCAAATTTTTTGATTTTATGAATCAGACACTCAAATATTGAGATGGTATATTTACATAATGGATCAAATATATAGATACACAGTTGACTTAGTTTTTCCTATTTAGTGACTCAAACACATAGATATTTAGATATGCAAATGGATTCAGATATTTAGATACATAGATTTACTTAGTGGCTCAGATGTGAAGATACATAGTTGACTCACATTTCTTTATTCAATGACTTAGACACATAGTGAGGATTAGATATATAGATTGACCTAAATATTTAGATACATATATTGACTTAGATTTCATAAGTTATGTGATGCTTGTTTAGATTCTCATATTTTACATAGGATTTTAACATAGTTTCAGACCTATATTATTATAATGGGGGCATGTACATGGTACACCATCCCTACATATACATATAAATTTATGCATAGGATATACAGCTACATTAATAAAATATCATTTTTATGGGCATGATATATGGCATATGTCCTCAAACCCATATAATTTCACCAAGCTATATAGAAGGAATGGAAAATTATACCATTTTTTATGCACAAACTACTAAATTGTACTCAAATTATAACTAGGGTATAACCAAGGTTTCACTAGATGGGATCATATTTCCATTTGTAGTGGTTGATCCATAGTTTTCACTAGATCTATATTACCCAGGTCAAGTGACAATTTTGACCTTTGAGCATAGATTACTTCTTAAACTTAGTTAAATATCAAAGTGGGGGAAATAAAGGTTTGTTACTCTACATTCATAGATCACTTCTCACACTCAATTACAAATTTGATCGGGGTCATGTAGGGATTATTCCTCCACATTCACATATCACTTCTCAGACTCAATTATATGTTTGATTGAGGAAAATAGGGCTTATTTCACCATATTTACAAATTTATTATTAGTGTCAGTCAAATATTAGAGTGGGGATAAATATATTTTTTTTATCACAATCTAGTCAGTTACTCTCATTCAGTATAGGGGAGACCCACATTGTAGATTTTCTCTTCATAGTGATTATTACAAATAGATATCCACTTCTATGTCCAAGAAGTGGGAAGGGTCTAGAAGATATCCACACATAGAAGTATAGGTATTAATTTTTATTTTTATTTTACTCTAGTACATTAATTTCCATTGGGTTAGTGGAGTAAAGGTGAGGAAAATTTACACACCTTAATTTGGTCAAATAACACAAGTAATATGTATTTTGTAGCTATATCAGATAATGTTTTTATTGATGAAAGGAGTTATTATTTGCATGTTCACTATAATCACCCAAATGTGGTATTTTAGTGATAAGAGTGCTACTTGAGACTACATATCCTTAGCTTATCCCTATAACTATCCTAGATAATATGATCACAATTATCTAGCCTTCATGTGGTCCATAGGCATCTTTAGTTAGCCATAAAGTAGTCCAGACCCTCACTTCCCAATATTAGCCATTTGTGTTTAGTTTTATACTAGTTAGACACTAGTGACATAGTAAGGACACTAGCATCACATGGTGATAATGTCCTTGAAATGGCACTAATTTCCTTTGCCCTATCTTTTATGAAATTAATATATTTTCAAAATTAAAATTTATTAGGGTCAACCTTGACCTCTTTTATCACATGTACAAACATTAAAACAATATAAATACCTGAATTTTATATTGAACTGATAACCTTAATTATGCACAACTTGTTCTAATTTTGAGTGTGTATTTTCCATATGATTTTCATCTAGTTGTTATAATGTACAAACATTAAAACAATATAAATACTTAAATTTTATACATATAACAACTAGATGTAAATCATATGGAAAATACACACTCAAAATTAGAATAAGTTGTGCACAATTAAGGTTATCAGTCCCTATTTTTCCTTACTTATGCATACTACCATCTAAAACAGCCCTAAGCTCATATTACCCATATTTATAGTCTCAAGCTCATTCAAGGAACTCAAGGCCACTATAATACTAGCATCAATTTCACAAAAATTATCACTTATGTTGGGATAACTACATTGAGTTTGATCCCTCGATAAGGTATTGGTATATAGGCAACTATCTTCAATGTGGGTTGTTGAGGATGTCCAACCTACCCTACTAACAAACTCACTTTCCATCTCCTATAAATTAGATACCCTAGTTACATGGATGATTGGGGTTTTCTCATTAAATAAATCACTATAATAAAAATATAGGGTTTCCAAACTTGTACATTTAATAATAGACCCTAGAGATCTAAACATAGGAGTACACATAAGTTTAGGAAAATCCTCCAAGAAGGACACTAACACCAATATCAAGACACTACCACCACTTTTACAATAATGACACTACTTATAATTATATTGATACTATCTAGGAAGGGTTATAACATTGACATTTAGTTTATGACACTCAAAATTTCTTTCTTCTCAATTTCCAACACCCAGATCATTTGTATAAGTTATTTTCCAAGTAAGTTTTTACTTGTACTATTTATTACTATTTTTAGAAAAGTCAAAGATAGTCAATTATATAGTATATAAATGTATGTATTTATTTCATATTATTTACCTAATTTAGTCTATTCAACTCTTTAACATAGGATTTTCATTCACTAAGTCCTAAAAATTTAAAACAATTGGTGAACATGAGATGATTCAAATATTGCACAATCCCTAAACCTAGATAACCATAGGGTTTATAATTCCAAAAATTCATATTTTAGATCCATATATTTCATATTTTTATTTTTATATAATCATTATAATAATGAAAAAATAATTTAATCACTTTTTGATGCAAATTCTAATACTTTCATTTTCATGCATATTTCCTTTAATTCAGAATGAACTCAAAAATTACATAAATACCTGTATAGATAATGATTTATATCAATTGAAATGTATGAAATATTTCATTCTATATAAATCATTTTATTTTTATCTTATGTATAATTCAATTATGAAACAAATCCTTACATATATAAAGGATATATTACATAAGCTAACAACTAGGTTTCAAGTTTCAATGTCATATCTTATGCACAGGAAAGAATATCCTTCTCCTCCTCATCTTCATGAGGGTCATAGCTAATTTACCTCTAAATAGGTGTATGTTATCAATCATCCATGAGATGAATAATCCTATACCAATTCCACCAATCCCTATACTCATCATATTCACACCTCTTCCCTATAGGATATGTGATTACATGTTTAATTAGATGTGACTAGGGTTTGCAATAATGAGACTCAAAATGATAAAATTATTAGTATAAGCAAGGTAATATAAGATTTACAAAATAAAAATAAGTTATCAAGTAAATATGTCTCATTATTGGAAAATAACATTACATGTACATAATATTTAAAATATGATAGCGTAAACCATGTATATGCATCTACACCTAGTGAGGTTGTGCCTAACACTCTTTCATATCTAAATCATAAATCACAAAAAAGTACATCTAAAAATAGTGATTAGAAAATAATTCAAAGACAAAATAAAAGTTAAAAATATGTACTAAGGTAAATTATTAAAGCTAAGTTGATCAACCTAACCCATCTTCACCTAGTGAGAATATATAGATATTTATGCATATCATATAATGTATAGATATCACACCAATTCATGTTTACAATTGAGAAGTAAAATATAATACATAATGGATAAAAATGACTCAAATAGTGATAAATCATCTAGATATCATAAAATAACACATCCACAACTTTAAAAATGGTCAAATTTAAAATCTATACAAAAATGGTTACCAAAGTATAACTCAGAACAACAAAAACATCATAAAACATAATAAAATTAAGAAATAGTAAAAGCACAGGTAAATCAAGTAAAAGATACAAATATATCTCTATAAATTAATATCAACTATTAAATAATTAGGGTTTGGTCAAAATATATATACAATAGTCTGATTATTATGGTCAAGGTTTGGGTAAGCAGGCCCAATGCATCAATACTCATATTATAGAAGTTGACAATGATGGTTAATAAGGTTTAGAATTTATTGAACATCTTAAGAAAAATCATTCATAGATATAGTCTATCAAGGAAAAATATATGGATACATAAGAAATGTTACAATAATTTTAAGAGCTTAAGTTACAAATTCAAAATCATGTTAAGCCAACAAGGATTCTTGAAAAGATATTTCAAGATAAAGAACCTCCACAATACCATATGCCTATAATAAGCATGGTTTGAAAGGGTAAAATCACAATGAACATTACAAAGCATGATTCAAAAATATCAAATCCATAGTATGAGGCAATTCCCTCTAGAATTCCTAGTTATTATGATTTTGATGATGAATAATATTCAGATTCCTACTGCTACACCATTCAACTACAACATAGTAATCACACTACATGAGAGATTACCATTCCTATTTTTTACATAGGCCACATTTTATATTTATTCTCCCATGAGACTCATTAGTTAGTATTGTTCATCCCTTATCGTACATACTTTCCTTCTCTCCTACTTCTTGTACATAGTTTCATTATCATGTTACTTGTACATAAAGTATATCTATAAAATACAAAAATATTAATATTTAAAAAACTAAAAAATCATTCAAATATTTACTAAGAATACACAAAATTGTATATTTTATGCATTTTTTATGTTTACACTTCTTATATTTTTTCACACCACATATGTTATCTATCTTAGTATAGTCAATTTTATCATACATACATGCTTCACTTATTTTTTTAGAGTGCTTGTAGATTTCTATAAGACTTAGGTCCACTAGACCAATCCAGACATGTTACTATACACACACTAATGGAATTTACATTGATATATGGGTCTTCACTTGACACATTCAACCCACTTGGGGGCACCCTATACATAGTTTCAATTCTTAGGATCTATCTTTCTATAATCTACATCCCAACTTTAGAATTATTATATCTTGATATTGATCATGCTATTCTTACTCATATTTTTTATTGGATATTACTAGTTTAGACTCATCACATGTACATTATATCTCTTAAAATAAATATTATTACATATTCATGCATACTTTCATTTCTAGATTTCTTAATTTATACTTGATTGTATCTTTATGCTTCTTATACTCAAAGGCATTTGAATATGACATTGCTCTTTTGATCTATACCACTTCTATTTAAAATATGTATGCATTGAAAATGTACCCATGTCATTGTGTATGCCTTCTTGTTTATGTATGTGGACATTTTAACATGTCCTTCTATGTGGATATAAGATAACTTTTATTTTATCTTGTATACATGGATAATTGAACATCTCCTTATATGTCTTATTTTCTCATATTTCGTGACAAGTACCCATGTCCCTTGTATTATGGCCCATTAGCCTATGTTGCATGTCTCGTTTGTTTTTCAATCATGATTTCTTATATGTGTCATGTCCATGAAATTTATCTTTACTTTTTAAACACCATTTTTTGATGCCATGAGGGACATTATGCATCTACCCTTCCTAATTAGGTGTCATGATGGACATCATGCCCCATCCCCCTAGGTAGATACCAAGTTTTGCCTCATATTTTCTATTACATACATTGTTATATGTATATTGACACCCTAGTGAATGATACACATGACATACACCTTACATTAGATACTTATTCTCAGACTATATTACATTCTAATGTCAGGTATGCACATTATATTTCATTATCACATAGTTATCATATGTGTTCTAGCTAACACACATTATACACATTTTTTTATTTTGAGAATAGTTCTTGCATAGGTTTAATAATTCCTCTTAAATGAGGGGGAATTCTTAGGTATTTTTCATAGAGATTAGGCTCCTACATTACACTCATTGTATATTTTCATCACACAATCTTAGTTACAAAAAAATCAAACTTAGGTAAACATAGTGGGAAAATAATGACCTAAAAAGTAGTATAATTTCACAAAAATTAGACCATAAGGACACTAGCACCCAAATTTGAACATTAGCACCAAATTTTACAATATGGGGATACTATATAAGACATGCCATTACTAGTCAGTATCCTTACTTTAAGAAAAATACACATTGGATAGAAAAGTATAATAAGTATAGTACATGTTTAAAAATATTTATTTACATATTTATTAGTTATAATTTATTTTTATCATATTCCTACAAGTTTAGATTATATTCATATTAGCTTGTCCAAATTGGAGGCATCATGCATGGCATGACCATTACCATATTTAGTTCAAATACTTAGATATTGATTATTACAACTCAGTACAAAATTCATATGCTCAGATATTAGATTTGGGGGCATGCGTGTGGTACATTGTGTCTATATTATCACTTAGATAATGGTTGATAATATGGAATGAAAAAATCCATGTTATTATCTATGCTATATAAATATGACATCATATTCTAGGTTACACACTAATTTGATTCCTTACTCCATCTTTAGTCGTTGGTATTCTTAACTGGCTCAGAGCTACCTAATTTACCCAAGTGGTCACATAAATGACATAGCTAATTATATATGCCTAGTTAGACATTTACAATACTTCAAATAATTTAGTTTTATATGCATATACTAGACATCAGTTGACAATGATGGACTTCTATCCTAATTGAATTCTTGAGCCACCTATATGAGAGGATTTTACACATTATCTTTCTAACCCAAGTTATTCATAAGTCATGATCTACTGAGTAGGGGTTGGAAATTATGGATTCAAAACTAGATTAAGTTCTTAAGCCACCCAAACATGAGAATTGAGCAACCCATCATATCAATCCAAGTTATTCACTAATTGATCACTATATACATGCACACACACATGCCACTAGGTTCATGTATTGGTTCACATACATAGTGAGGTTTATTAATCTCTTTCCTCTTTCATATCTCTTTACTTATTTTTAATTATTTATTCACTTTAGTCTTATACTTTTGATATCTCTTAACTCAAGACAAATTTATGTAGTATCACTTATAGGACATGCATTGGATCATTATTCACATACTCATAACCAAAATCATGAGATTCACCTCCTAGGGAAGTTTAGGTGTGCTTTTTTTTCCTTTATTATAGTCATTTCACTTTTTTCCATTTGTAGATTGAAGTGGTGGGGGGGGGGGGGAGTGGGTGGCGAGAGGAATGTAGTCACCCAAAATTGGTATTTGAATGATAGAAGTGCTACTTGAGACTAAATATCCATAGCCTATCCCTAAACCTATCCCAAATCCTATTATCACACTTCTCTAGCCTTCATGTAGGCCACAAGCATCCCTAGTCCCCTAAATTAGTATTAGACCCTCATTTACCAATCATAGTACTTATTGCCTAGTGTTCTACTAGCTAAACACTAGCACCATAATAAGGACACTATCACCACATGGTTTTAATCTTTGTAAAGTGGTGTAAATGTTTATTATCTTATCTTTTCCCAAATGGATATCTTTTCAAAAATAAAAATTCTTAGGGTCATCCTAGACCTATTTTATCACCCATAAAAGTATTAGAACATTATAAATATCTGATGTAAATTAGATGCAAAATACACACTCAAACATAGAATAAGTTATGGATAATAAAGGTTATCTTTCCCTATTTAACCCTACTACTCCATATTAACATCTACAATATCCCTAAGCTCATATTTCCTAGATTTCTATTCTCAAGATCATTCAAGGGACTCAAGTCCATTATCATACTAGCGTCACTTACACTTGAACCAATACCTAGGTGGGGAGAACTGCATCATGATTGATCCCTTAGAGTATTTGTATGTAGGAAACTCTCTTCATAATGGGGTGTTAAGGATATAAAACTAACACTACTAATAAACACATTTTTTAGATCATATCAATTGAATGCCCTAGTTATATGGAGTATTAGGGTTTGCTTACTAATTAAGTCATTATAGGAAAACTATAGGGCTTCAATACTTGTGCATGCAGGAACAAATATTAGAGATCCAAACATAGATCTACCCAAAAGATAGAGATAATCCTACATAGAGGACACCATTGTTAATATTATGACACTAACTACTACTTTTACAATAATGACACTATTATCCGATTATGGTGTTACTATCTAGGAATGGTTATGACACTCGTATCCTATTTATGACACTTAGACTAACTTTTATCTCTATTTCTAGCACCCATATCATTTATATCAATTGTTTTATATCTAAGTCATTACTTTTACTATTTATTACTAGTTTTAAGAAATTCAAAGCTAGACAGTTCTATAATATATTAGTGACTTTATTTAATGAATATTATTTATGTGATTTAGACTACTTATATATTTAACAAACATAGGATTTACATTCACTAAGTCCTAAAAGGTTTAAAAATTCACTTTAATTTTTCTGTCTTTATCATGGCTTGTCTTCCCATATTTTCACCTATAGTGGTCTTATCACATATCAGTCCTAGTTAGATCACCCCTAACCTATTTGTTTCAATAATAAATATATTTTTTTCCTATAACACAATAGCATGACCTTGGACTATAGTGCATAATGCTAGTGTCCACCTTAATGTTATTATCCAACGGTCATGTTTTTAGCTTGTTTAGGGTCCTTACCTTTATTTGAGTCCCTTCTTATTATTTTAATTATATTTTCACCTTTTTAGTTAGTGAATAATCATCTTAAATTCAAATAATGTTCTTTCTATATAAATATCCTTACAAAGCATTCTACATCTATCACTTACTAGTTTGGCACACAATTAAATAAAAAATAGACAATGGTATAGCTCAATACTTTGGATATTACTCAACATCACACACATATCTACACACTTGATTAAATAAGGTCCTATGAAAAACTCATTATATAATATTGTATGCATTGATTATGTACATTCCTTAAGGAATAACTCTATTTTGTCATTAGGGTTAATAGAGGTAGTGGTTTGAATAATAGGGGTTCCACATCATATGATCATAATATCCCACAACTCACCTTTTCCCATTAATTTTGTATTTGATTTAATTTTCCTTTAATGTGTGTAGGTTTTCCTTAGGGGTTTAAATTAAAATCAACCAAACAATAACAAAAAATAACAATTGAGAATTCTTGAACACATCAATAGATCCTAAAATACCTCTTGCATCATCCCTAGGAGTCTTGGGACCCCTATCCATAAAAGGAAATTAGTGCGGTTCTTTTGTAAATAAAAAAGTGTCCTAGTGTCCATATGATTGTGCTACTATCATTAGGCAATCATAACTCTAGATATAGAATGAAAGGGATCCAGTTTGTCTTCTTATCATGTTTCAACATAATCACCATCTAGGAACATAGATTTTACTCTATATAAGAGAATATTCTCATTAAACTTATTATTTTAGGTGAATAAATTTAATTAGATATTTGAAATATACATATATATTTGCATTATTTACTCATCCCTTTAACAATCTAGGATGAACATTTATTAAGACCTTAAAATTCAAATCACCAATATCGTTTACCCTAATTTAGATTAATGAGTTAGAATAACATAACTAATATTTTTTGTAGAAGCAATTGAGAAAATCCAGAGAAACTTTATTTGGATAGGAACAGAGGAAAAAAGGAGAATGCCGTTAATTGCCTGGGAAAACATATGTAAACCTTTCAGGGAAGGAGGACTGGGAATAAGGAATATAAGAAGCATGAATACAGCTCTCTTAGCAAAACAAGGATGGAGGATTTTTCATGAAAACAAAGAATGGAGCAATATATGGAAAAAAAGTATTTATTTAATGCAAAATCCCTCTCTGAATTCTTTTCTTACCCTAATGTAACACGTCCATCTTCTATATGGGGGGTTGTTCAGGGTACTAAACAAATTCTAGAAAAAGGAAGCTCCTGGAAAGTAGGTAATGGAAAAAAGGTGAACTTCTAGGAGGATGCTTGGCTAAAAGAAATCCCTTTGATAGAATAATTCCAAGATAAATAAGTAATTGACTGTTGTAAGCAAAGATATGGAAAAAAGGTTAATCAATACTGGCAGAATAATTCATGGGTGAACCTTAATGATATTGATCAAGATTTCAATAATATTCAAATATCCCTCAATGCTATTTCCCTCTATTCTAATCTTGAAGATAATATTGTTTGGCATGACGAGCCTAGCGGACAATTTAAAGTTTCTACCATTTTTACTTCAAAGGGAAACGTTAACCAACCTCTGTGGACACAGGCCTGGATCAAGGGTCTCATCCCTAAAATTAAAATCTTCTTCTGGACCCTTCTCCAAAACAAAATCTTGACTCTTGATAACTTACAGAAAAGAGGAATAAACATAGTGAACAGATGTATTCTATGCAAAAAAGGTTTTGAAGATAGAGATCACTTGTTTGTGAACTGTTCCTTTATGCAGCTAGTTTGGAAAGAAATCCTCAATCTTTGGGGTATTGCTTGGATTCAACATAAAAGTGTGGATCTATCTTTTATAAGTTGGTATTATCCCTCTAATAACCCTAATGTTATTTTTTTATGGAAACTAACTCTTCCCCATATTTGGTGGGGAATATGGAAAGAAAGAAATAACCGTATTTTCAGAAGTAAAGAACTTCCAGGATGGGTAGTGGGGCAGAACATCATTAGAGCTATCAAGGAGAATTTTTCATTGAAAAGGGATCCTAATCCTACCTATCAAATTGATAATCCTTTAAGATCAAAAACATCTAATGTAAAAAATGAAAATCCTAGAATTGGTGTAACTTGGAATGTCCCCCCTCATGGGTGGATCAAAGGGAACTTTGATGGAGCTACTAAAGGGCACCCGGGGAATGTAGGATGTGGAGGAGTCTTGAGAAACCATATGGGAAATGTAATAAATGCTATTGTAATTCCCATTGGTAAGTCAAACTGCCATATTGCTGAAGCTTGTGCTGCCCTCCAAACCATTAAGCTAGCTGTTGATTCAGGTTATTCTAAATTATGGTTAGAAGGGGACTCCTTGAATATCATAAATATCTTAAATAATAAAAATTATGCCTCATGGTCAATAGAGGCTATGGTGATGGAAATGAAAACTTTAATTAAAAAATTTGAAATCACTATAACCCATACTTACCATGAAGCAAACAGAGTTGTTGATTGGATAACAAATTATGTAGTTTGAGTTGGACACAAGGCGAGCTGGCAGGAGACATTAAACAAGAACGTGGATCTAAGAGCACTCATTCATCATGATGTAATTCATTCTAAGGAGGGAGAGATCATAACAGAATAAAAAACTAATGATTTGGGGGAGTGGATCCACAGAGGAAGATATACACTCATTAAACAAAAATGTTCTAGAGTACACGAGGAGGACTCAAAATGTGCCAAAATATAGGTGAGTTCTATTCCAAACTGGTAATAGTCAGGTTCATTATTTAGCTGATAGGGGATGGGTGTTAAAGGAGATTCGTATGGATCACAATAGGAAAGGAGAACCAAGGAAGCATGAACCCAAATATTGTGAAGAGTAGAGAGAAAAAGAAGATGTCTGGAAGATATTGCAGAGAGGAAAGGTTGTGAGTTATATGGAACGGCTTCATGGCTTAAAACCTCATATCACAATGGCTTTTTTCAAAAATTGGACCGATGATAGGGTTACCTTGCATGGCCTTATGGTGAATCTCACAGAGGAATTCATAGCAGAGGTGACGGGGCTTCCAATGGAGGGAATAAAATTTTCAATGCAGACAAGCATTTCCAATGAGGCTTTTTGCAAATTCCCTAAAACGGATGCTGAGGAGCAGTAACTGGAAAAAAGCAGAGATTTTTTTGAATTGGAGCAGATTAAGGGCATCTGGAGGGACGTCTTATGTTGTATTCATGAGTACTTCATACTTGATGGAAGAAGCAAAAGAGTCCACAAATTTCACTTTGTATTTCTCAATCAATTCAGACACAAAGTAAGAATCTCCTTTCCTTTTTATCTACATTTTTCCTTGCTCCAAAATCTATTCACACATAAGAAAAAGGAATCTCATCCCACCCTCCATGAGGGGTTAATTCTTATAATTGAAGGGCATTGTAATAATAAGCCATTGTAAAGAATCCTTGTCTATGAAAATATAAGTATTTATGGAGTAATAAGAAAGAAATAGTAAAAGGGAATGAAAAAGCTAAATTCAAACTTTCAAGCTTTAATAACTAGACTGTTGATGAGGAAACAGAGTGGGAAAGCTCTAAAAACACTAGGGAGGAGAGTTTAGAGGAGGAAGGAGGAATAGAAAGTGGGAATTCAAATTCCAGTGAGGAAGAAGAAGCGCAAGATAAGAATGAGAAAGGAGTTACTATAGAGGAAAAATCTGAAAATATCAACCATGAGTCTAAGGAAAACCAACAAGTGTTTGAGGAAATTCAAAAAGATCTAGATGATCCTGCTGGGGACCCTGATCTAATTAATGAAAAGGAAAATCTAGTTCAGGTTGCTAACCAAATATTGGAAATGGGAGCTCAAGTAAAGGAAGCAAGTAACAAAAAAGAAAGTCCTGCTGAAACAAAGGAACAAAAAAGAATGGAAATGGAGGACAATATTGAAAAAGTTGGAAGCAGTCCTAATAAGAACATAGAAGGTAGGAGTGACAAAAGGCAGAATGACGAACCAACTAGAGTGGCCAATTGCAAAGCTGATGCTACTCTACAATTCGATTTATGGACATATAAGGAGATAATGGAAATCAACAGGAAAATGGAAACAATGGAGGGTAAATAGGAGGTAGTTTGGAACAAAATCAATAATATGGAAAAGCAGTTGAGGGATATTCCCATAAAACTCAAAGATTATGAGAACAACCTAAGGGAACTCATAAAGGAAAGCATATTAAAGATAGAGGAGGTAACCTCTAGCATTTGCGCTACTACTATCAACATTGGAAAAAGAGCGAATGAGGAAATCAAAACCTTGGAGGGGCCTCGCAAGAGAACTAGACAAAGCTCAAGAAAGAAAGCAATGCAAGAGGGATCTACGTAGGCAACTGCTGCCATCCAGGATACTGTTGTGAAAGGTAAGGAAGTAGTGAAGATTATATTGGAACTAGAAGAATAGTTTCTGGCTCTTTTTGTTGGTTCTGCTAGTTGGCTGTGTTTTCTGGTCTTGGTACCTAGTTTTTTGAACTTTTACTATGGAGTTTCTAGGTCTCTATAAAACCTGGGGTCTATCTTTGGTTGTTCATTTGTTAGCTTCAGGGATTTGTTTCTTGGTTTTGTTACTTCAATGAAATAAGCTTAAGGCTTGACTGTGGATGATAATGTTTTATCTTTCTCCTTTTGTTTAGGGTTTCAGGGTCCCTTCAAAACCTGTTTTTACCTTAATCTAAAACATAACTAATATTCTTAATTTGGATAAATGGATATGGTATTCAGGCATACATTTCAATATAAAATATTGAAATTGATTCTTTTGAATTGATAAGGGCATATGTTAAATATGGTGAGTACTAAAGAGATAATGATACATATATTTTATCATTGTTTATTTGGTTGTGCATGTATCATATCATTAATTATTTTGATTTAAAACCTTACATATGCTTATGAGGTATTGGAACTTACTAAAAAATGGGGAAGTGTAATTGGATATTCTAACGCCAACCACACCTACCTTATGGTATACTATTGAGTATGTTTCAAATATTATGAGGGAAATAAAAACAAAATTAGTTCTCCTACCCAATTTTATTTTTAATCATGCACTTTTGTTATGTGTATGTAATTAATGATTAGTTTTGGTACTTGAAAATGCTTGATTTGATTTAGATTTTAACTGATTTATGCTTCAATTGTTATTACTATTAGGTTGTGAAGCTAAAAGCTTCACTGATGCAGACATGGAGGAGGTTGTTGAGAGGTTGCTGAGTTGTAGAGAAACTAACATCGGTCTGATCAACCGACATCAGTCATATACAGTGAGAAGAGAAACTGACATCAGTTAGGATAGGTCGACGTTGGTCATCTCTAGCCAGATAGGGACTGATGTCAATCTCCTGTGTGGTTCAGAACTATGAGTTTTACAGATAGTTTGTTAATGAACCAGTTGTTTGCATGTTAAAAGGCTAATTTTAGTCTTGAGATGTGGATCTAATTATTGTAATTAGATGTCTAATTATTGTTTTCATGGGATCTATATAATAGACTCATGGTCTATATTTTAAAGTGTGCTAGTTGAGTTGAGCAAGGTTAGCTCCTTCAGAGGAAAGAGAGCAAGGTGTGTTCCTCCTAGTTACATAGGGGTGTCGATTGTGTATGATCAGGTAGAGCTACAGGTTGTGCAAGTTTTGGTAGAGATCCATAGGGGTGCTAGTTTGGAGAATTAGAAGGGTTCTTCATGTGTGTAGGAATTGGTCGGCAGGTGTGTAAGGCCACGTTTGGAGATCTACATGTGGTAAGTAAGATCGGTTTATCTATAGGTGTGTGTGTGTGTGTGTGTGTGCGAGGTCAAAAGAGGTCTGGGGGTAGCAAGATCAAAGGTGATAGTAACACATCAAGGAGCAAGATCAGGTGAGATTTACTTGGAGTACATTGTGTACTTGGAGTACGGTGTGTACTCAAATTTGGAGTGCATGGAACACTTGTGTATTGGCAATAGCGATACTGACTGGTGGTACTGGCAATAGTGATACTGATTGGTTAGAGGTGAACACCAACTCTATGTTTGAGTTGTGCATTGGGACTGTAAAAGAGAGAGTGAGCTCTTGAAGAGATTTATTGTTTATGCCCTAGAGGTGTGGGAGCCCTAGAGGTGTGTAAGGAAGAAGATTGTGGCATCTTCTTTGTTGTATTTCCTTTTGGAAGAGTATTAATACAATTGGGTATTGTCTCTCATATTTTGTGTTATTTCCAAATTCTAGTTACTTGTGATTCTAGTTAATTCCACATATTTAGTTTCTTGGTAATCAATTGTGCTTCTTCGGTCCTAACAAGTGGTATCAGAGCATGTTTATTGTTTTAGATTCCTAACAGTTGGTATCAGAGCTAAGGTTGTAGGGAGCAGGTTTGTGTATGATTATAGGTCACTCTCAGGGGTTTTTGATTAAGTGGGAGTATAGCAATGGTAGAAGAAAGTACACTAAGAATGGAGGAATTGAAAGGCACGAATGGTTAATTATGGTGTTATGGAAAGAAAGAGCAGGTATATAAAAATTGTTGGTTGATAGAAGATCAGTATGAAGGAACTGAAGAAGTAGATGTTGCAGGTCTTGTTACACAGGATGCTCTGGGATGTTCCTTGGATAAATTAGAATCTTGGTTTATAGATTTTGTTGCTTCTTTCCATGCAGCCCCAATTAGAGGGGTTGGTGAGCCTTGTCAAAGTATTGGCAAAGGGGAAGTGTGGCTGAAATTATAGGCGGCCAGCACATGAGTGTTGAAGAAGGTCATGCAGGTCCCAATCTTGAAGATGTGGCTAATTACTTCAGGAAAGTTGGGTGATGAGAGATGCACAGGAACTATCACAATAGATGCACTTGAATTATCATGTGGTAAGAAAGCAAGTACTCTTTATCTACTTGCTTGTATTACTGATTCTTCTTCTATTGCAAGGACATGGCTTTGTAGGCTTGGTCACATGAGCAGGAAGGAGATGCATGTTCTTAAGAGGAAGTCTGATGTATTTCACAAACTTAAGAACTGGAAAGCCTTGGTGTTCTTGGAGGAGATGATGAACAGAGATCAGTGGATGGGGCTGGATACTTTTAAGCAAGGTAGTTTGGACATGGGTATGATTCAAAGAAATCTCACAGGTAAAAAGTCATCACTCACAGGTGAACATAGGTACCAGCATCAATCAGGAGGAACCAGCATCAAACAAATAGGTAATGATCTTAGTCATGTGTATACTAGAGGAGTCAGTGGTGTAGGGTAGGTGGAGACTGATGTTAGTAGGATAACCAGTGTCGACAACCTAGACAGTCGCATAGAATCGACGTCAGTCAGATGCAGACTGTGTGGTGACCGAGGTCGGTCACTGGAATGGATTTTGGGTGGATAGCAAGCTATCAAGGAGTCTCAAATGCCCATGGGGAGGACTAAAAAGGTAAGTAAGCCTCAAATTCATTATTCCTCTTCTTTATACTCGTTGCTCACTACAAAGTAGGAAGGATCTAGGAAACAATGGGAGCATGGCATGAATGAGGAATTTGATTCCTAGGATGCAGAACCAAATGGGAGATTTGGTAGGGTTGCTAGCCAGTATGAAAATCACTAAGAGATGAATGGATTCCTTGGTTAAAGAATAGAGAGAATGGACATGTGAGATGGAAGTCCAAGGCATATGGTCTTGAGGAAGCTGCAGGATAGTGGTACAGGTTTGACAGGTGGATGACAAAGCATGGCTTTAGTCAGTGTCATTGTAACCATTGTGTTTGTCTTACTAGGTGGATGATGGTCATGACATTATCTTGTTATTGTATGTGGAGGATGAGCTTGTTTTAGGTTCAGACATATAGGGTTTTACTGAGCTAAAGGTAAGGTTAGTTCAGTGGTTTGCCATGAAGGATTTGGGAGCAGTAAAATTCTTTGGCATGAGTAATCCTAGAGATAGGGAAGATAACAAGTTGATGTTGTCACAGGATGATTGTGTGAAGGTAGTGCAGGATGCAGTATGACAAGTGCACTTATGGATGGACAGTTCACAGAATAGGGTCCCTAATCACATGATGAGGTTGAGTACATGTGTACTCCCTGAGTTTGCCCAAGCAGTGGGTGCTATCAGAAAGTTTGTAGTCAATCTAGGAAGGAAGCACTAGAAAGCGGTTCGGTGGGTTCTTAGGTATCTGAGAGGGATCAGTAGCAGGTCAACATGCTATGCAAGGTCAAGTACTTTGGATGTGGTAGGTTACTTGGATGATAGGTGTTACATCATAAGATGTGTGGTGGTTGGTCTTTAGGAGTGTGATTAAACAGGGATACAAGCTAGAAAACAAATTAGACGGTGTATAGGTATAGGTACAGTGTAGCTTTTTATCTCCAAGTGGGAGATTGTTAGGTTGTGGAGCTAAAAGCTTCACTGATGTAGACATGGAGGAGATTATTGAGAGGTTGGTGATTTGCAGAGAAATTGATGTTAGTCTGATCAATCAACGTCGGTCATATATAGTGAGAAGAGCAATCGACATCGGTCAGGATAGGCCGACGTCGATCATCTCTAGCCAGACAAGGACTAACGTCAGTCGCTTGTGTGGTTCAAAAAAGTGAGTTTTATGGAAATTTTGTTAACGAACCAGTTGTTTACATGTTAAAAGGCTAATTTTAGTCTTGAGCTACAGATCTAATTATTGTAATTGGATGTCTAATTATTGTTTGCATGGGATCTATATAATAGACTCATGGGCTGTATTATAAAGTGTGCTAGTAGAGTTGAGCAAGGTTAGCTCCTTCAGAGGAAAGAGAGAAAGGTGTGTTCCTCCTAGTTCCATAGGGGTACCGAGTGTGCATGATCAGGTAGAGCTGTAGGTTGTGTAATTTTTGGTAGAGATCCAAAAGGGTGTTGGTTTGGAGAATCAGAAGGGTTCTTCATGTGTGTAGGATCTTGGTCGGCAGGTGTGCAAGGCCACATTTGGAGATCTACATGTGGTAAGTAAGATCAATTGATCTACATGTGTGTGTGTGTGAGGTGAAAGGAGGTCTGTGGGGTAGCAAGATCAAAGGTGATAGCAACACATCAAGGAGCAAGATCAAGTGAGATCTACTTGGAGTACGTTGTGTACTTGGAGTACAGTGTGTACTCAAATTTGGAGTGCGTGGAGCACATGTGTACTGGTAGTAGTGAAACTAACTGGTGGTACTAGTAGTAGTGATATTGACTGGTTGGAGGTGAACACCAACTCTGTGTTTGAGTTGTGTGTTGGGACCATAAGAGAGAGAGTGAGCTCTTGAAGAGATTTACTGTTTATGCCTTATAGGTGTGGGAGCCCTAGAGGTGTGTAAGGAAGAAGACTGTGGCATCTTCTTTGTTGTATTTCCTTCTGGAAGAGTATTAATACAATTGGGTATTGTCTCTCATATTCTATGTTATTTCCGAATTCTAGTTACTTGTGATTTTGGTTAATTCCGCATATTTAGTTGCTTGGTAATCAATTGTGCTTCCTCATTCCTAAAAAGTGGTATCAGAGCATGTTTGTTGTTTTAGATTCCTGACAATTACTCTTAGTGATGTGTATGAATATTAGGAATAATAGGGTATATTTTCTTAATGTGAAATAGGGTACACATGTATGTCAAATAGTGTGCAAATGTATTTTGAATGAGACTTTTATTTTATTTTATATGGATCCTATTCAATAATTACACACACTACCAACATGTTAAGATTATTATTCAATCCTAATGATGTGTTTTATTCTATAAATTATCCATTAATAGTATAGGCTCATTTTTAACCAGCTCAAGTTATTATAAATTACTGATAAGAATCGTAATTAGTGGAAATGATTAGAAAGAGTGGATTAGAATGATAATTTGGAGATGTTTGTATGTCTTATTTAATTTGTTCAAAATTGATACTGAGGTTCACATATGTGTATATTATCAGTATGTAAGGATTTAATCATAAGAAAGAATTCAAGTGTGAGAGGATGGTGAACTAGGACCTTATTTGTGTTCTCAAGTCATGCATGGTAAAAATATATTAATGTTATCATTATTAGGTACTGAAGACCAAATTTTATTATCAAGAATAATATTTTTTGTTTAAAAAATATGTATTTTTATTATTTTTACATTTTATAAAAATGGAATGTTATATTTTCAAAATAATTGATAAATTATAATTGAAAGTCACATATTAAAATTTAATGTTTATTTTTATATGTATTTATATTTTATTTTTTATAATAAGATATATTTGGGGTTGGCTATTTTTTTAATCTCTAATTTGGAATAATTAGGGTTGTCCTCTAACTATGTCTTATATATATATATATATATATATATATATATATATATATATATATATATATATATATATATATATATTCTTACATAATTGATTTATAGATACCTGTTAGATGTATTTATGCTTAAACTTATTATTTATAAATATATGAATATTTAAATAAATTATCATGCCATCGACATGAGAAACATACAAGTCAACTCATACAAATGATTTTAATATGTAAAATTACTATTGGAATGTGTGTAGATAAATTGGATGTAGGTGGAATGATTAAGAAATCTAATGTCATATGCATATCACCAGAGGTATCTATAAAAGAAGAACATTGATAAAATTATCAAAATAAATTATAATGAGGATAATAAAAGTATATATGAAATAGTAAGGATTTCCTTAAAGTTATTGATAACAAATAAAGAAGCTTGGGTCCATACAAAGTAAATGGATAGGAGATAAGTGTTTTCATGATTCATATGTGTATATACAATTCATTTAAATTATATATAGTTTAAAATTGACATTTAAAAGTGATTAATATTATTTTACACATCTCAACATTTTATACTAATTTTTTTCTATAAAAAAGTAAAATTTTGAGGCTCACTTAATCTTAACTTTGATGTTCTTACCTAATTTTCCATTCACCTTTAGATTTTTGTGAGAATTGTAAGGTATTTTAATTACCTTATAATATATTTTTCAAATACATGTATCATAAATAATTTGAAATACCCTATGGATTTTTCTTTCATAATATTCATTCCACATATTTACCTTCACCACTTCTAGAACTTAATTTAGTGTAATGTCCATAAGAAAATAACAAAGGTTGTTTAATTTTATACTAGGAAATTATATGAGAGATCATTCATATACGGAAAACCTTTGTAAATAGTATATAATAGTATATCTATATACAATCTAAATACATTTCTATTCAATTATTTAAATTGGACTGTATCTCTTTTAAACACTTCTATAATTTTTAACTTTATAACAAACATGTTCTCAAATGAATAACAATGCATCAAATTTCCTAAAGCTCCTCTAAACTTTGAATTATGTTCACCAACCTATAGTAATTAAAAACCTTCTAAGTGATGAATCCATCAAAATTGTATTTATTACCCTATTTTTAAAGACACCCATTTTCTTTAATAGACCAAATGATTTCTATGATTGGTTTTAAGAAAATTGAAAAATCAAATCTATAATTGTTAATATTTTTTTATAGCTACATGAAACTTCATGTCTCAAGTTCACTCCACAAATTAAAATTTATTTTTTCAAACAATTATAAACCCTTTGACTATGTTGTTAACATTGGAAGAACATTTGTGTTTAAGAGGCATGCATTCAAATAAGTTTAAATATATATATTATAATTAGTACCTTAATTTTCATCATTATATCCCTATTTAATATCACCTCATAAATTTATTTATTACTCAACATGGTGTTTTTTATCGCAAATACTAACTATTGGTATGGACAAATCTACATTATGTTTCATTTCCTTTTGTTCCCACATAATAAATTAACCATTAATATTTATATTCATTAATTTATTAAAATCTTAAACTTATCAAGTAAATTAGAAATTAAAATATAAACAAATGTTTTAATTGAAAACATATATCCATCTTCTTGTGATTTTGTAATATAATTTACAACTTATTCAATACATTGTACTTTATGAAACTTTAGTTCCCTCATATATAAATTTGACATGATAAATTTATTTAAAAAGAATAAAAAATAAGACCTACTAATAGAGGAAGTTATGAATTACATATTAAAAACATTAAATTTTAGATAACCCTATATGAAACCAAAAAATAATTCGTTAAAAAAATGGTCATTGATTCAATTTTATATATTTTGTTCATTTATTTTTCACGAAACATGTTATAGAGATTATTTATCAATTTAAATTGAGTTAAATTTAATTAAACAAATGTTATTTTCACAATCAGTATACACATCAACTAACACTAGAACTTAATCTCCTCACTATTTTATGCTTTAATACATCATTGTCTTTATTTTGTCCTTGTTTTCCTTAGATTATTTGTTGTGATAACATTATAATTTGATTTGGAGGGGTGCACTATGGCATTTATTCTATATTTTAAAATATTTATTTATACCAAGGTATGTTTATTCTATAGAAACAAAATTAAGTTTAATTATGTGTAAATAATTAAGGATTATTTATTTTTATCAATGTTATGGTTTATTTATAATTCTTTTTGTTATATATTGTGATATGGATGAATAAAAGTGATACATTTCAATTTTATCATTTTTTTATAAATTAGGATTAAATTATATAAAATATGTTTATTTGTTGCATCATGATAAGAATGTTCAACTCATACCTAGTTTTTTTTTTTGGATTTTAAGGTGAGAATTTTTATTTTAATAAAAAATTACATGATAATTACATACATTATTGTTAGAACCGGTATGGTCTAAGTCTATTTTAGAGGCTATTGAAATTAACAACTAGAAGGAGGAATTGAAGGTGGAAGGTGACAAACCCTTATTTTTTGAAGAAGAGAATCAAGGTAAATAGTTGGGGACTTATAGTGCCCATGCACATAAAAATCACAAATTTGATTTAGGAAGCCCCTCTTTCACTTATGAAGGGAAAGCCGTCCTAGGGGATAATGGAAATAAGGGTGTCAAAGATTCACTCTAGAAACTCCACACCAAAAACACAATATAAAATCTCCTTTGCAGAGAAATCTTGGAGGAATTTTAAAGGTTAAGTAACTTTCTAGGTTTAAAAAAAAAATTAGTTCATGAAGGTAGGATACCTGAGACTCACAACTCCAGAGAGGACTCAATCTAGAAGGACAATGAGGAGGAAGATATCCAAGTTGCTAAATAAATCATAAAAGAACCCCCTCATATGGATTTTGAAAGGAATAACCTAGATAATTAGGAGGAAAAGTTCATTGGTAGTCTCACTAGAGGAAAATGTAATTAAAAAAAATGCAATGACCAAGTAATTGGTTGCCTCCTTTGAGTTAGAATGACTCTATTTTCTCCCATTTTGGTTGGGTCCTTTTTGATCTATCGGTTGACTATTGGCTAAATTTTAGTGGTAATTAGGCTTTTTGTCAAGGTTTTCACCCTTATCTCATTTTGGTTTTGTTACTTTCTCTTACGTTTATATCCATTCTCTTTTGTATAGGGTCTGATTCCCTTCAACCCATTTTTACCTATCAAATAAAAACACATATTATTATGGTTTTTTCTAATTATTGTAAAAAATAATATCCATTAAATAAATTTGTGTTGATGATATGAGTCTTCTTTAATTTCATATTGACTGAGAGGTAAAATTTGACATCAATTTCATACATAATTATTTTATAATTAATTAAAAAATTAAGTATTCACATTTGATTCAAGGATACATCAAATAATTTTGTATTATTTTTTTCTTGTAATTTCATTAAAACATTCCATATTTTTTGTGTTATTTGTTTGTAATTTTAACATAATATTGGGTTTTATGAAATTTTATACATTACCCTTGCATTTTTTTTGTGTTATACTAAATTAATCATTTCAAAAATATGATTTAAGTATAAAGAATATAATTTGACTATGACTGAGGAATTATTATTTATTAGTTTTAGTATGATTTTAAGGTTAAATAGCAAAGGTTGATTACCTTTGTTTATATTCAATAATATTTCCTATTTCCAAATATTCAAGAATAACACTCCAAACATATACAAAATCAACCAATATCTTATTAGAAAACTAAATAATTGTGTCCTTATATATGAATTTTGTAAAAATCCTAAAAATAAAATTATGTCTCTCCAGTAGTAATAATGATCCTTTTTAGGTTCAAAACTGATATACATCTCTTATTCAATTATTTTTTATAATAATGTTTTGATAATTGGAATCCTTTTTTTATTTGAATAATGGTGATGCCTCTTTATGATGTTTTATGTCCTTACATGTGAATCCTCTAGTTTGCAATTTAAAGTTTATCCATTTCCATAAAATTATAAATATCTCATAAATAAATTACAAAATATATCTTCATCTTTGATTAATTCAAATACAAATTTAATTATGCATCTATAATTTGCATAATGATCCCATTTTTTATATAAAAAAATATACATCTCCTTTTTGACCATATATTCTTGGGATGAATGATTTAGTACTCACAAGAATATAAGTTATAATATAGTGAAAGAATCCTTAATAAAAAAAATAAACACTAAACTTGATTCCTTTCATGTTATTTTAAAGTGTTTGTAATTTTATTTGAAACTATCACGTTTATTTCAAATTATAAATATTATATATACAAGTATTCCAAGGAAAAATATTAACACTTGACGCTATTCAAAAAGAAAATTTTCAATGAAGGTATGAAAAATTGATAATAATGACTAGATATAAATTTATGTAGGGAATACTTCAGTTCCCCAAAAAAATTATATATAATGTCTATTTTGAATTTGTAAATTAAGATCTTCAAAACATTATTGTTTAGATATTATCATTATTTTAAATGTATTGTCCACTAGGTTTTGAAATATATTACATGGTTAGGATATGAACTTATATCTTCCATTAAAATCTCAAAAATGTCATTTATATGTGTTTTTATTATTTTACAATGAAGAAAAAAAATTAATGTAAATTATGCACTAAGATAATGGTAAATACAATTTTTTTTTTATAATATGAATTAAGAAAGGTTGATTGAATTATGATTACTTTATTTATAAATCATAAATAAATTTTAGGATGATGTACATGGATAATTATACTAGATTATTACTCATATAAATAATATTTAAATATAAAAATTATATCTATGCACTCCATTAAATACTAAACTTAAAATAATCTCTAAAAACCTACTTTAATGCCTTTAAATAGGTCAAACACCCATGACAACTAATAGTATTAGGGTTTATTACTAGTGTCCCTAAGCAAAGTGTGGGTTTAAAAATGATGGGATCCATATGCTAGTGAATGAAATATGATTATTCGTGTGTGAATATCTCTGATATTATTTTAAATACCTATTTCATAACTCTTTCATCAAGACACTAGTTATTCTTGATTAATCAAAATATGACCCTTAAAGTAGGTTGATATTTATTATTGGATTGATCCCACCTAATCCTCATTGCATCAAATATTGTTGTATATATTCAAATATTTTTAAATGAGATTTAACGGAATGTATTTATCTCAATTATTTCTTTGGGAATCATATTGAATAATATAAAATGAAATGTCACTTTTTGATCTTTGATACTTAGAAACATGCATATTTTACTTTTATTAAGTAAATTTTATTTTTTAGACTACTATGAGGATAATTATTTAATATTTGAGATGGATTTACTCAATTTTGATAATTTTTCAAGAGATTTCTAAGTGATTTTTAAATGTATCTAATAATTTCTAAATGAATAATAACCTTAAAGGTAACTTGTATTTATACATGACTCAATTAATTTCCCATTATGACCATACATTGAAACATTTTTAGGATGACCTAATAATTTTTTTAAAATTTTAAAATTATACGTTTAGAAATGCTATAAAATAATAAAAAGGGATACATATTAAATAACTGACACTATTAAAATTTACTAGTATTATCCTATAAGGAAAAAATAACCATCTAAAATAATGGTAATGTCTATATAGTATTTTAAGCTTTTTTGTGTAGACAATTGATGCTAAATAAGTATATAATGTGAATTTTTTTGTATAATATATAATATTGTTTTATGGATAGAGGGGATTTGTGAGTATGATGTTCTAGTGTGTGAAATAATGTCAAAATTGAAGTTGTAAACTTTTCAAAGACCATGTTTACATGTATAAAAATGCCCCACCTTTAATATACTATTGAAAATTATTAATTAAAATGATAAAAGAAGTAAATTTGTACTTTTGTATCCATGTTTTTCTGTGTATACATGTATAAAAATGTATAATTTTATCCACATGAGATATCTAAGAAACATGTACATATTAATCTCTCTTTAAAATATGAAATCAAATATTATTTAAAACATTAATTTTTTTAAAATTGAAAAGTTAATGAAAAAATACACCTTATAGTATGTAAAGCAAGTTATCACCTATTGAACATGATTACATGAAATAAAATGGTATACATGCCATGAAAATATGTAACTAATACAACTATGAATTGATGAGTGTAAATTCTACATGATAGAATTTGATCAATGTAATAACATCAACCTTATATTGCCATAGGTAACAAAATACCCTTTTGTGTAACTTTGAAATCAATTTTGTATTCAAAAACATCAATTACCATTGGTGGTAATAAATCTAAATATATTAACTAATAAAATATTTCCTCATTGATCCTCACAAAATATTAGATAAAAGGTGTTTTCATGAACTAATTACATGCCCCATGTGACCCATATTTCTATCAAAATGATATAAAACTATAAAATATATCATAAAATACTATAGAATATCTCATTTTTTAACCAGAATCATGTATAATATGTTTTAATCTACTCATTATGACAAATCCAAGCCATATAATTTGTCTCAAAACATGAGATAATCTATGTTACATATCTTGAATATTTTAGACAGATAATTTTATACCCCAATTTTGATATGAGGAATTAATCCTATGAATCACTCATATGAAATTAAATATATATACACATCATTTGTTACACATAAAGAGTATGATTATGTAAATTTAATATATAAACATGGTAAGATATATCTTCATAAAAATAAAATGAACATTTTAAGCATATATAAAAAATGTAATCTAAGTAGAAGGAAATTATTCTATAGTTAAAAATATAGTATATTCATGATAACTCATTTTAAATTATACCAATATGTATTTATATATTTTAATGAAACATGAAGTGATTATATTTATTGTAGATACATGATACAAATCATGGAAACATCAAGTAAATATATATATATATATATATATCACACAATTTATATATATATATATATATAATATAGCTCAAAACTCAAATCACATAGTAGTGATCAAAATTCCAATAGAAAATATTTTAAACATGCACATGAACATGCACACAATATCATAGTTAATAATCCATAGATGTATGCACATAAGCATATAATACATGAATAAACTTTGACATGAAACAAACACAACATGGACATGACATTGACTAGAAGATCCTATGACACAAATAACACACAATGTGAAAAGATAGTTAATGTACCAACATAATATATAATGCACAATATATAAAAAACAAATGATCAATCAATGTTCCAATCATTAGCTTTAAGTAAGCTTGGAGAAATCAATGTTAGTATACATAATAATTCAATGTCACCATATAATCTATAAAAATGAACATAAATATGATTTATCATTCAAAAATTTATAAATGATAAAACTCTTACAATTCAAAATAATGAATATTTATTATTATTAATTGAATTATTTACATTTAGAGTGTGAATAGAACTATGTTTAGGGCCCTGTGAACAACTTCATGATGCATGAAAGCATCTTTCCTTATCTACATACTTATGTGTACACAAACATATTAGATCACTTTAGATACTTATTTAGGGATTAACATCCTTAAGGGATTTCATGGGGAGGAGTGTTGCCACTAAAGTAGTAAATATGTGCTTGTCTTCCCAATAGGACCACCTAAGGGTCCTTAACTATACTTAAGTATCTCATTTACCTAATTGGTTATATATTTAAGGTTACTATGTATAAAAACCTATTTTATGATTAAAATACCCTCCTCATCTCAATATGTAACAATAATTCTTAGAGTTTAATGAATGTATGATACTAAACCAGTATTAAGCCCTAACATGATATTATAATGAATGAAGATCATTTAACCAATGAGAACATTAAATAATATAACTCAAGACATTCATTATTCATAGCCTTGATTAAAAACATGCCACAAAATCCATTTCAAGTAAAAGTGTACATTAAGGGTGTCGTAAATAACTTATTATGTGCCACCCATTAGGATTTATAATAAAATCACTTACTTATGTCTTGGCACCCAATTGGCCTTCCCATTTTATTACATTTGAATGAATAACATAAATTAAATAAAATTAAAAAAATAACCATAAGTATTAAATTTAATTATTAATATCATTAACCTGATTCATTATACAATAAATCCTAATGTTAAGCATCATAAGAGATAACATATAATGTATCCTATGACCACTTAACGATACATCGCTTAATTTAAAACCATGCAAATGTTTATTCTAATTAAAATAAACATTAACAATTTTGTAGGCAACTTAGATAGTGACATCCCTTAGGATTTTTTAACAAATCCTTGACTTTAGGATCGCTCTCACTATATTTCCTTTCTCATTACTTTATCTAAGAATGGGGTAATAAAGGTTGACCAATTTTGACCCCCAAGTCAAAATGGTCAATCCCTATATGTTGAAAACTTTTTCACAGGGCTATTCAAGATTGTATATCATTTATATGGTCTTGTAGTTGTCTTATAATTGGTTTTCATGTGGTGATATTGGTCTTTGACTAACTTTGTCTGAATTTGGGTCTTTTTTATTCTACTTGTATAGTATTAAGGTAATTATGTGTCATAGTGTTTTCAAGTGTGGTTGAATTCATATCATTAGGGTGAGTCATTATAAAAGGTTTATGATATGTATTGAAAATTCATATATCAATGAATTAACCTTTATTTATTTGTTATGGATCATAAATTGTTTAGTCAAATTCGTAGGCCAAAATGGATGACTTGTACATAATATGATGAAGGACAAACATTTCAATAAGTTCATAATGTCCATTATGTTATATAAGGGTCAAATAGGTCCAAAAACTGATGAAACTTGAATTGTTGACTCTTAATTGAGATAATACTCCTTTGTAGGCATTTATAGCATGTGTACTCTTTAGGAGATTTACTTGTAGGTGAAAATGATTTTAGAGAGTCTCTTTAGCATTCCATGAGGTTATATTCAAGCTTGGGATCAAGTTTTAAATCTCATAAATGCAAATAATCTTCTCTCCTCCATCACTCCCTTTATAAGATCATAAAGGCAAATTTCAAATGGATGGTATAGGCCATACAAGTGGAGTCAGCTCTTGAGATTTTTAGTAAATTTGATGAACCTTGTGACCTCAAAATTAGTGTCATTGGTATTTTATTGAGAACCTTATCTTTATGAACAATTGCTAAAGAACTATGGTGCTTATTAATGGTATAAAAACACTATAGGCTCATTATTTCTCCTCAATGATGGTAGTTTCCCATAATATAGAAGTATGAGATAAATTATAAAAGATAATTTGAATAATGCATGGACATTTCATACCTTCATCCACTAGGTTAGCATGGGTGGGAGGCCATTGGCAATAAAATCTACTCTTTTATAGGGTTTGCATAGTTGACTATCATAGTTCCATGTTTTATATAAGGTTTATAACATTTGAAAGACTAAAATGAAGTCATATAATCATGTTTACACTCCTTTTCAATGCAAATATAGGTCTATAAATGTCTCTATTATTGTTTCTAACATATCTTCTTCAAGTAGCATACATGATCTTAGTTTTGAAGACTGTGTTAAACTCTACCTACAAAGATGTTTCCATTTTGTCCTTTTTGTCAAGTTCATATAGATATCATGATCTCAGAATATGATAGAACGAAAGATAAATATGAGGATCCAACTAATGATGATCTTAGGATCATGGATTAAAAGACTTAAGCATGAAGAATGCAGATGCACATGTTTTGTAAACCTATAGGTCTATGTTTTAAGAAAAATTATTTGAAATATAAGGTTAGTTTAGTTTGGAAGCTTGAGGTGAAGATAATTTCAGTACTTAAAAACTTAGAAGATTTCAAGGTAAATTTTTAATGAGTTAATAGAACCAAATCTTATGCATAACCTTGTACATGAGCTAACTTTCTATAGGCCTACACATAAAAAATGAGAAAACTTTAGATTGTATATTTTTTAGTTTAAGTCTAAGAGATATTGAGGTAGATGACATGAGAAATAAATAAGAGATAATGAAATATCAAGGTGTTAAATACTTAATAGTCTATTCAAACAAAAGGATAGCTATAGGATACAAACTTGTAGGTCCCTAATTTTGGTTAAAATACACTTTTTAATACAAATATTATTGAGTTTATAGGAAACATGACTCAATATAGGCATTTGATAAGAAAAATATGAATGAAGATACCTCAGTTGTTAGAGAGGCAAAGAAAATTTAATAGGTTTGAGTTCATCATCCTAATACTCATACATAGGTCAGTGTATGAAGATAAGGAAAAACATTTTTTTAATACTATTAAAGGGTAATGAAACTTGTAATGAATTTATAATAAGCTTCCAATTAAGTTTATTTACTTTTAGGTTTTTAATGACCTAATTGAGTAAGTTCACATTTAAGGGCTTAACACTCCAATCACCAAAATGATTACCTACAACTATATATGTACATACATGAGAAGGAGAGTATGTGTTTGATTATAATGGAAGGTAATGAGAGTGAAAAATAATAGTTATAAACTCTAAAATAATAATAAAATGTTTTTAAACTCCTAGTGAGTCATGTTATAACTCTAAACATAATCAAACCTCAATGACCACCTACAGGATTGCAGTCAAGTGGTCTCTAAACTTCAAAGTATGATTCCACTACACATTAGGGTTAGAACTTAGGAAAATAAAAAATATGAAGTGTTATTAGAGACCAAAAATAAATATGAAAAAACAATCAAAGAGACTTAATTAAATAAGGACTCTCTAAACCCATGCATACATAGTCAATGAAAGCTACCAGCCTACCTACCTTGTTAAGTGAAAATACCCACTTATTTTGAAGAAAACGTAGTCTAATGGGACTAATAAAATT